>JAOTQR010077815.1:0-11830 GCA_025774065.1 Solanum ossicruentum | reverse complement strand
TCTATTTTAAATCCAATTAAGGACTTTCGACTTCAATTTAATTTTTATCCACCAAATCCACTTGATTCCATACTCCCACACCTTAAGTTAATTAAATTTCAAATATACCTCAATTCCAACAATTATTCCGAATTAGTAATTGACCTTCATTAAGTCATTTACGGGGTCTAACAGTTGTTGTGCGGTTGAGTTTTTTCCCGCATCTAAAAAAATCAATGTTGTTTTAGCTTGAGTTGTTTTGGTTGAAAATTTTGTGGGGTTTGTTTATATTTTTTATTTTTGTGCTCCATCTGCTTTTTTGAGATGAAGGTGTGCTCCTCAGAATTTTGAGAGATTTTTGTGGGCTTTGTTTATTTGTCTATTTCTTTTTGAATTTGTATGTTCAAAGCCTTTGGTTTTTTGTTGAAAGATGTTTATGAAAATTATAAATTTTGTTTTTTTTTTCATTTTTTTCTATTGAAAGATTTGAAAAAACTTAAGGAAAAAGAATTTACAAACCAAGAATTTTATTTAGAGATTTTGGGGGATTTTCAACCCAACATTTAGCAAAAAAACAAAAAAATGAAAAGCACATACCTGGGAAAGAAGATCAAGAAGAGAAGATATTTTTGCTTGTATGTATAGCATAAAATCCTATATTTACAGCAGAAATCTATTTTTTTTGGGCTCTCCCTATATATTATAAAATGAGACAAACAGAAATAGAGCAACACTATATTTATAATAGTTGAGCTAAAGAGCAAGGAGATGGAGCTCATCTTTACAATTTCCTTTGTATCTGCCTTCATGTGCACATAATATATCCAACTGCAGCCACGCAAAAGTGTAATTTATGTGATAGAGTTGCGCATATAAGCCAGCATCTCACATTTTCCTATGCACTGGAATTCATGTGCACACAATATAATGTAGCCATACTTATTAAGAAATGCGAATAAGAAGGCGACTCTCCGTCAACATGCTTATTTGAGCTGTCTGCTTCTTCACCATTATTATATGGGACCCGCAAAAAATTTTGTGTGTTTCTTAATTTAATATTTTCAAGACATCTGGTAATTGACATGTCTCCTTCAACAACTTGATTATATTTCTTCAACTAGTTCAACTATGATTTTACAATATTAGCCTTAATGAATTATTTCCTCAACTGCTTCGACAATGATTTTGTTGTATCATCGTAATCAATTATATTAGGTCATATAAATTCTTGTTGAAATTTCATCAATGCTGCGTACACTATACTAGAGAGAGTAACATAAAATGTAAGAGACTATGAGTCTAATAATATAACGATTTTAAAAGTTAAAAAAAGATATAAAAAATCTATCCACATCACATAAATTGAGATTAAAAAAAAAACATTCGTTGGGCCCATGCAAGTACGGGTGCTTATAACTAGTATAAACATAATTGTTTATGATATAGTCAAGTTACCAATCTTCCCTTGAGAATTAATGAATTATATAGCCAAATTATCGAGCTTCCCTTGAGCGCAATGAAATTTCCATCAAGTAGGCATGTCGAAACCAGCTCTTCGAAAATAGTACCCCCTCCATTCATCTTTACTTGTCTCCTAATAACTTGGCACAAGGATTATGAAATAGTAAACGATAGGGTAATATTACAAAACTAGCCTTAAATATAATAAATACAATATATTGAAAAATGTAATAGAGAAATGACTATGATTAATATAAGGGTAAATTAGGAACCAAGTATATAATTATCTCTTGATTTCATAAATTGGGCAAATATTATTGGACATCCCAAAATATCATAACGGCCAAGTAAAAATGGATAGAGGGAGTAGAAAATACTCACTCTAAATTATCTATTGATAGTCAAGAGGGGGTGGTGGTGTGAATTGAAAATTGTTCAGTAGTTGACTACCTTTGTTGTAGAGTCAACTATCAGCAAACCACAGAAAATAAAGATAGAATAATACAATTGACACAAGCAATTTTATACTAGTTTGGAACTCCAATATGGTGCCTACTTCCAGTCTACTTGGGTCCATAAGGGTTCCTTTAAGGCTAAAGTGAAAGAAGGGTTACAATTTGTGTGTTTTCACTAAGTATAATTCATAGATAAGATTCTCAGCTTCTCTCATGAAAGTCTAGTCTACAAAGTCTTACTTTGTTGTTCTCTCAATTGTTCACCTATAAAAGTACAATGTTTTGTAGAGTAGAATAGTAGAGTTTCTGCGTACATTGTTTTCTCAAGTAAAAAAAAAATCTTGGTCTGAGAAAGAGGGCTAATATTTCTTCTAATCAAGGATATCAGGGGAATCCTTGATTGGGGATGTATCCAACTTGATTGGATGCCTTTCCTTTCTATGCAGCGATCCATTAGGTGGAGTGTTCCTTCCTTTTGCAGTGGTCTATTTGATTAGATGTCTTCTCTTTTATGTCATGTTTCCATTGTTACACTCCACTTGATTTGATATCTTTCCTTCTGTGTGTGGTAGATGTGTACTGATCGGAGGTTTGACTCCTTGAGATCAGTGGCAGATCTAGAATTTTGACTCAGAGGGTTCAAAATAAAATAAAACTAAGAAAAGCTAAAAAAAATAATGCTTTAATTGGGATTTAAACCAAGAGCATAATAGTTCATTGAAATGGAAATCTACCACTATGCTAGACTTTGCTTATTACTTAGGAGGTTCAAATTTAATATATATACAAAACTATATAAAATTTACCCTATATATACGGTGTATATTTTCACCGAGGGGGTTAACCCCCTCACCAAAGCCTACGTCTGCCCCTGCTTGAGATCAACTTTTCTTTCCTTTTGTAGCAACTCCAGGGGATATCCTTTTCTTTCCTTTTTGATTCATCCTGCAAAGGAGATCATCACGGTTGTCAAAATGGGCCATCCCAACCCAACCCATTCCAACCCTAATAGGCTAGAGAGTCAAATGGGCTAGGACGAGTTGGCCCTTTTAACTAAAGGGCTTAGAAAATAGCAGCCCAACACAGCCCTACGCGGGTCACGGGTTGGGACGAGCCGACCCCTCAACTATAATATGGACAATATTAACCTCTTAGAAGGACTATGAAACATCGATAATTTTTTGTCACGAACAATATAAATAAATAACAAAAGGAGAAACAACAAATTAGACATAAAAACAATAGTAAAGATTATAACTAGTTAGTTTAAAAGTTTTCAACAACACAACTAGACAAGTCAGTCCAAAAACTTAACAAAATACTAATAATGGGATAATATTAGAAATCTAATGGGAAAATAAATTATAAAAGATATCCATAATCTTAATAAATAGAATACTACTTAAAACATAACTAAATATATAATAAATGTTTTTAAAATTTATGGGCCATAGGCCTGCCTCTAAGGCACGCGAGTTGAGCCAACGAGGCCAGCGGGCCAAATTAGGACGGGCTAAAAAGCCTCATTAATAAATGGGATCAAATATTTAGCCCAGACTCATTTGATTCAAGGGTTGGATTGTGCCGGCCACACAGGCCAAGCACATTTTGACAGCTCTAGAGATCATCAAAAGATATAGAAGCTAACAATCTCCCCCTTTTTGATGATGACATTTCATTTTGCTATATGGATACTTCCCTGTAGAGTTAGTTGGTTCCCTTTATACCTAAGCTTAGAGTGAACTTAGGCACGCTCCCTCTTACTGTATCACTCCTATGTGGGGTTGGTCGACTTCCTCTGTTTCTGTGCTTTTACTAGACATACATAATAGAAAGTAGCAGCAGAGAAAAAAACATGCAATAAGGCACAATAGTATACACAAACATCCATATAGCATACATTAATTCTCCCCCTTGGCATAATCAAAAAGGAAAGCGTAGGTACAAACAATCATAAGAAAGTGTGCCTCAGGATAAGAAGAAGGAAGTCCGAGGATATAGAAACCCTAATATTACTGAAACCAAAAATATTGTCTTTAGAGAAAAGATAGAAAAATCAGTGATGGCCCATAAAGTATTTTAGAGTGTTGAGGACATCTCTGCAGAAGACATCATAGGATTTCTCAGAGTCTTTAGAGGAGGAGTAAGCATTTTGGATAGAGGCAACAAGTTCATAGTTGGAGGAGTGAACTCCTGTATTTAGAGAGTTGACTTGCTTGATGAGTTTGTTGACAGAGCGCACGCCTTCGTTCTTGAGATATTCAACCTCCAAGCATAAATTTCCTATGTTGGTGTTGGATTCCTTGCAGAGTTAAAGAATTTTAGTCAACATTTCCTACACATCCTGCATGACACTGGTTAGAGAAAGAAGAGAGGCTTTAATTTCATCTACCTCATTAGTGAGAAGGGCAGCGGAGTATTTAGAGATCTCAGTCAACTTAGGGGCTTTTAGTTTTCCTTTAACAGAGTCCTTAAGCCACTTGTTGTGAGAGTGTTCCCAATGCTGGCAAAAAACTTTCCCTGATGCACCATCTCCATTCTGAGGAGTGACTGTCATATGGGGTGACACCACTCTCTCCTTGTCGCCTTGAGTCAACGATCTTAGTTCACTACCCTGTTCCCTATCATCCTAATAATCTGACTCTTTCCTGCTATTAGTTATCTCCTTTCTTTGTACCTGTTCCTGTAAAACTTTCTCGGGCCCTTGATTAGCCTCATCAAATATAACAGGTGCACTTTCTTCTATGCATCTGGTTCTTTTATTGCATACTTTGTAAGCTTTTCTGTGAAAAGAATAGCCAATGAAGATTCCCTCATCACTTTCGACATAAAAACTTTCCCAGAGCCTCCTTTCCATTTTTGTGAGCATAGCAGACACAACCGAAGGAACGAAGATGTGCTAGGTTTGGTTTTCTGCCTTTAAGTAGTTCATACGGGGACTTATTCAAGATGGGTATGATCATGCATCTATTAATGAGGTAACAAGTGGTGTTCACAGCTTCAGCCCAGAAAATTTGCAGAAGATCACTAGCTATCGGCATAGTTCAGCCATATCTTCCAAAAATCTATTCTTTCTTTCCACAACCCCATTTTGTTGAGTTCTCGAGCCTAAGAAGTTGTGAGACGCCCTATTTTCAGCATAGAATGTGAGGAACTTGGAGTTCTCAAATTCTGTACCATAGTCTATTCTCAAGATCCTCAACTGGCAATTCAAATTCTTTTGGACCATTTTAGCATATACAGCAAACACATCAAATGTTTCTTCTTTGGATTTTGTAAAGAAGGTCCAAGTGAATCTTGAGTAATCATCTACAAGAACAAAAACATTCCTATCATCACCTCTGTTAAGTACTCTCATGGGTCCACAATGATCCATGTGAACCAGTTCCAAAGGTCTGTTGCTGCTGACTAACCCTATTAGTTGAAAGCTTCTCCTGACATGCTTACCTTGAGCACATGCTCCACATACTTGATCTTCATTGATTTTTCCTTCAGGCAATCCTAAAACCAGTTCCTTAAGGATCAATTTAGTGATTGTAGAGAAGTTGGCATGTTCTAGCCTTTTGTGACATAGTGAGGATACATCATTCATTGCACTCAAACACTTCATCTCTGGTTGACATGGACTATTGATATCTATCTTGTACACATACTTGTGTCTCATTCCCTTCAGGATTAGCCTCTTGGATAATGCATTTGTCATATTGCATTCTGATGCAACAAAGAGTACATCATTTCCCTTGTCACAAATTTGAGACACGCTTACAAGGTTGTGTTTCAGACGTTCTACGTAGTACATATTTTCAATGCATTGGGACATAGAATGTCCCACCTTTTCAATGCATTTAATTTCATCTTGTTTTCCATTTCCAAGGCCAACATTTCTTCCTTGGAAGTCACTTAGTAGAAGGAAGTTGCGTCTGTCGCCTATCATGTGCCTGGAGCATGAGCTATCCAAGTACCACTGCTTCCATTTTCCTTTTACTGGTACTTGCACAATTAACAAAGGTGAGATTTGGGTACCCAGATCCACTTGGTCCCTTTTTATTATAGAAAGGGTGAATGAGATCCCTTCTTGCCCAGGCAGGAAGATCCCTGTTGGTTCTTCTAGCTCTCGCAGTTTTAGCAAAGTATCTACTTTCATCACTGAGCCAATGAGATGTAGGAGGGTGTCTTCTGCCTGACTGATTCCTATAGCTTCTAGGGAGGTATCTTTCTTCATTATCAAACCAACTAAACCTGGGGGTATCTTCTTCATGACTGTTTCCTGTTAATTCTAGAAGGGTATCTTCTCCTTATCCTATTTCTATTACTCCTACGAGAATACCTTTGTCCTGCTCCCCTTCTTAGGTTACACTTTTCATGGTTTATGTTAATGTAAGATATGTTACTGTTGAGAGATTTAGCATTTTTATTGCAGTTCTCTCTCAAATGTCCGCACATCTCATACAAGGCGCACCGAACCCTATGATCTATAGCTTGATTCTTAGGTTCCTTGATTTTGAACCTGATCTCATACTTGGTGGTGGATTGACCTTGCTTCATGTCATCGAGCATAGCAGAGGACTTGGTTCACTTCATAGTATGCTCTATTATAGCTTTGGTCTAGTTAAGTTCTTTCAAGAGAACCTCATTCTTATGAGTTATGTTGCTTAGCTATTCTCCTAACTTTTTAACCTTTTCTTCCGAATCAGATTGGGTCACATTCATAACATTTTCTCCTTCCTGGAGGCATTAAGTCTATCAATCTCCAATTGTAGTTTTTGATTGACATTCTCAAGATCGATATTATCGATTCTTAGTAGGACATAGCCTTCCAAAAGAAGGTCCTTAGAGTCACAAATGGTCAAATAGGCTTCAATCAGGACCTATGACAGAGACTCAAGTTTTTTCTTGGAATAAGTATGAATGTTAGCTTTAGCTTGTTCAATACTCACCTTGGTATCTAGTAAAGCATCGTCGGGATCATAAGAACCTACTCCTGACAATAGTGCCAGATTCTCCTACCCATATTCAACTTTGTCAGAAATAGGATCAGCAACTTCAGTTATCTGTTCCTTTCCTCCTTCATCATTGGACTCCTCCATGGCAATGAGAGCAAGAAAGTCATATTTTTTTGGTTCCTCGACTGCCATAAGAGATTGATTCACAGGAATCTCGGCATCTGATTCTTCACCCGGATTACCGTCTAGCACTGCTAATGCTCTTTGTATTGACAGATCCTTTTCCTGACTAGTCATCCTTCTGTCTTTACGAACATAGGATTCTTCCTTGGTTTCTTTAGGCTTCTCTGGATAGTTCTTCTTGTACTCAAGTGCCCAGAGTGGACAAAACTTGATGAAGTGGTCGGGGCTACCACACTTGTAGCATAATTTTTCCCTTAGATCTTTCTCAGCTATTCGTTGAGTGGTCTTTCTTTGTCCAGCATTTCCTTTTCTCAGCACCTTTTGGAACTTCTTAGTGATCAAGGCTATGTTTTCTTCTTCGTAGTCCTCCTTTCTGCAGCTTTTAGAGCCAGGTTCTGGTCCTTCCTCTTATTATTGAGTTCCTTCTCCTGATTCTTCTTGAATTCATAAGTCACTAGAGATCCCAACAACTGATCCATAGTCATGGTGTCTAGATCCTTGGCCTCGATGATAGCTTCAACCGTGCTTTCCCAGGATTCAGGTAACACACTTAGCAGCTTTCGGATGGCCTTCCTAGTGAAGATGACTTCTCCCAAATAGTAGATTTCATTGACTATAGTGGAGAACCTAGTCTCCATCGCATGTATAGTCTCACCTTCATGCATTCTGAACAACTTATACTGCCGATTGAGATTATCAGTGTTAGCCTTCTTCACTTGAGAGGTGCCCTCGTGAGTGATTTTCTATGTATCCTAGATATGCTTAGCATCTTAGCATGATGATATCCTGTTATATTCATTGGGATCAATACCACACAACAAGATTTTCCTAGCCTTAGCATTGTTTTGAATGGCAATCCTGTCAGCATCATTCCATTCACTGCATTCCTTGGGTACCCTTGGAGCACCCTCGTAGAGGCGTACTTCATTGGAATAGTTGGTCCATTGAGCACCACATTCCAAATATCAGGATTTTCACCCTTAATATGATTCATCATTCTAGTTTTCCACCACCTATAGTATTGTCCGCTGAACAATAGTGGTCTGACTGAGAAGCTCTTTCTTGTGTTGTAGGTAGGGCTGCTATTATCTTTTCGAGATAGTTAACCTTGTTTTGAAAAGTCCTGCTCTAATACCAATTGAAAGGATTAGTGCCCCCTAATTTCTAGTGAACTAGGTTCAACAATCAGTATAAGCTTGTTTGCGAAAGCAGTAATCAAAAGGAAAACAACTTATAGTGTAAAAACTCCTTGCTCAAGGGAGAAACAACCACTACATACACTCGAAGGATTTCAACAACTTCACTAATTTCAAACGAGCAATGATCAACTTACAACTTCTTCTAACATACTCAACACTAAGGAGTCAAACCCACTTTCATGAAATAACTCTCACAAGAAAAATAGAACAACTTCATATAATTTTTATTACTAAACAAAGACTCTAAGAAGATTGTCAAATAGACTTTAACAATCAAGAACACCTAACTCTAGATCTTGTTTGAGTGCTCTCGACAAGTGCCTGTGCTTTTTCTGAATGCTCTAGCCATTTTCAGACTGCAAAAGCTGAGTCTTCTACGGTTGATGAATGTATTTATATTGCACCCTAAAGACTTTCCAAGTAGGATTCCTTTCTTGAGATGGGCACGTCATTCTTTTCCATAAAGGAGTCCTTTTCCAAAAAATTTTCCTTCTTCGTATCCCATATTTATTTTGTTTCCGTAAATAATGCTTCAACTTCAACTCAGATTTTTCTTAACTCCGCTAGTGCACATATGCCAGACCTGGTTCCTCCAAACTGTTGCTGGCTTGTGTTTGTTATTATCAAAACAGTATAGTCATACCTGCACAAATCCTAACACATTCAAAAGGATGAAAATGTCTAATGTTATATTTCTTTTCATTCCACAATTCATATGAAGTCTTTTTCATAATGAGTCTAATCAGACACCTGTTTAGTATAGGCATGCAGTACTTACTTCCTTTGTCAAATATTGATGAGGTAGAGAGTATTCACAAGTCCCGGTTCTTGCCATGCTTTGAAGAGTTTTATTTTTCCATTTGACCACTCCATTTTTTGAGGGTATCTTGGAGAAGAAAAATTATAAGAGTAACCTTATTTATTGCAAAATTTTTCAATTGCCTTATTTAGAAATTCTCCATTGGGGTTGCTCTTTATAGGGCTAATATAGTATCCCTCATCTCTTTGAACTTTCTTACAAAAGAACTCAAAATTCTATAGAGTATCATCTTCTTAGAAAGAAACATAACACACAAAAAATGAGAGTAATAATCAACAATTACCAAAGCGTACATTTTTCATCCAACACTAACAATACTAGTTTGTCCAAATAAATCCATATGAAGTAGTTGTAAAGGCTTAAAGATAGACTCAATATCTTTAGGTACAAAAGAGTTTTGAGTTGCTTGTTCATTCGACATGCATCGTAGATATGATCTTTTATGTAATCCAATTTTGGTAGGCTGAGGAGCAATTTCTTGTCTAACAAATCATCAATTAAGCGCATGTCAGTATGTCCAAGTTCCTTTGATACAGTCATGTATGTACACACTTTTGTCTTATGTGTTTTGTAGTTTCTTTTATAGAGTCCAGTACGTACACGCCTTTTGTCTCTGCTTCCAGAAAAAATAGCTTTTTCAGAGTTATGTTCAATTTTGCACCTTAGTACTTTAATCCTTTGATAAGATAAACCTTAGTAATATTGTAAGACTCATTAAAAGAGGTATTTACTATACCAATGACAATACCTACTAAATCGTCATCTAATCTAATCTTTCCTACATTAAAGTCTGCAACAAATTTAAAAAGATTTTGGTTGTATGTAATGTGATTTTAACATGCACAATACTAGTACTATTTTTCTTTTGATTTTTTAATTAAACTTTGGCCAATGGGGCATTTTATTAAATTAAATCATCCGGCCAAAAGGGTCCATTTACATTGTAAAACATAAAACAAGTCCAAGAACCGGCCCATCAATCCACCACCTTAGCTATTATTTTCTGAAAGAAGCTAGGGTTTCCTAAAAGGAACTTCTCGACTTCAACTCTCTGTCTTCTGCGACGATGTTGTCCCCCTGGGTTCCCAACCATCAATTCTCTCTTTGTCATTTCTGGGTCAACAACTATCTCCATGGTGTACTTTTATTACAGCTCTCAATGGTGAGTACAGAAATAGGGAAACAGAAATGTAACTCACCTTTGAGAGTTGTGATACAAGTACACCATGGAGATGAGGTGGAGATAGTTGCTGACCCATAAATGGCAAAGAGACAACTGATGGTTGGGAACCCATGGACACAACATCGCCGCAGAAGACGGTGTGCTAAAGTCGAAGAGTTCCTTTGAGGAAACCCTTGCTTTTTTCAAAAGATAATAGCTAAGGCGGTGGACGGATGGACCGAGTCTTGGACTTGTTTTAAGTTTTACAATGTAAATGGCCCCTTTGTGCCAGATGATTTAATTTAATAAAATGGCCCATTGGCCAGAGTTTAATTAAAAAAATAAAAGAAAAACACTATTAGGATAGTGCGTGTTCAAATCACATGACAGGGAACAAAAAACTTTTTAAATTTGTTGCAGACTTTAATGTTGGAAAGATTCAATTCGGTGACAATTCAGTAGGGATTATCATTGGTGTAGTAAATACCTCTTTTAATGAGTCTTACGATATTACTAAGGTTTATCTTATCAAAGGATTAAAGTACAATCTATTGAACATAAGTCAACTATTCTACTCAAAACTGGATGTAAGATTCAGAAAACAAGGTGCATAAACAAAGACAACTCTGAAAAAGCTATTTTCTCTAGAAGCAGAGACAAAAGGCGTGCACGTACTGGACTCTATCAAAGAAACTACAGAAACATAAGACAAAAGTGTGTACATACATGACTGTTTCAAAGGAACTTGGACATACTGACATGAGCTTAATTGATAATTTGCTAGACAAGAAATTGTTCCTCAGCCTACCAAAATTGGATTACATAAAAGATCATATCTATGATGCATGTCAAATGAGCAAGCAACTCGAAACTCTTTTGTACCTAAAGATATTGAGTCTATCTCTAAGCCTTTACAACTACTTCATATGGATTTATTTGGACATACTAGTATTGTTAGTATTGGAGGAAAAATGTACGCTTTCGTAATTGTTGATTATTACTCTCATTTTTTGTGAGTTGTGTTTCTTGCTAAGAAGATGATACTCTATAGAATTTTGAGTTCTTTTGTTAGAAAGTTCGAAGAGACGAGGGATACTATATTAGCTCCATAAAGAGCGACCACAATGGAGAATTTGAAAATACGGCAATTGAATTGTAGGTGTCTGATTAGACTCATTCTAAAGAAAATTCATATAAATTGTAGAATGAAAAGAAATCTAACATTACACATTTTCATCCTAAGTGCTTCATTCAGAACAATGGTACAGACAACCTTGTTAAGTTTGATCCTTGAAGTGATGAAGGAATTTCTCTTGGTTGATTCAAATTTTAACAGATCTACAGAATCTCTAATTGAAAAAACTTCTATTATATGAATTTATTCATATCTTTTTTAACAATTCTAATAAAATTACTGAAAAAAGAAACTTCACACATGATATTGAAATTCAAAACACTCAAAGTGTTGTTATGTCCTCCAAGGAAGTCGGTTGCCCTAATCAGCTAACTGATGCATGAAAAAATCAACTCACTGTTGACGCTATTCCAAAAGAATGGAGAAGTAAACCTAACTATGCATGAAAATTCATTGTTGTAGATCCAAATGCAGGAACGAAGACAAGAGCCTC
>JAOTQR010077814.1:0-11834 GCA_025774065.1 Solanum ossicruentum | reverse complement strand
TATTATCATATTTGGTTTGCGTTAGAAAGTAGACCACACTTAGCCGAGAGGTTTCATGCTCGTCCACCTTACAGAGGTGGTGTCATGTCTTAGATTCCAAGTTATAGCGACTTGGTCTATGTCAGTTGAGGTCGCTTCCTACACATGTGTTTAATATATATATATATATATATATATATATATATTTTGCAAGATGAATGATTTACAAACATGTTTTATTATGTGCATTGATCATACATGCCATATTGAGATTATATATCTATTGCTTATGATTATGCATTTTGACTATATTGGCTTATGTATTGTTGCATTGCATCTCACATACTTAGTACATTCAAATGTACTAACATATACTTTATGCCTACATGATATTACCATGTAGGGACTGAAGCACCTTTTGATCTTTCTCCACGTGACTAGTTGATACTTCGGAGATAAGCTTTGGTGAGTCCTCAAGTTCGAGGACACTATCTACTTTACTTTTGCGATTTTGAGACTTCTTTATGTTGAACATTTGTTATCATAAGGGTGAGCTTGGAGAGTGTCTTGCCCCTGCTCCATTCCATTTTAGAGGTGTTATTAGATATTATGATGTACTTATGTTATGAGCATGACTCTTCATGCTTTTATGAATATCAAGATTTCCCTTAGTCACACTTCCCTTTTTATTATACCTCTTGTTATTGTTACTTTGCTTCCGCGACCAAGGATGTTTGATTGATATGCTAAGAACCCATTCATCATGTCACATCTAGGCCCTAGGCTTGTGTGTGACACTTCATAGGATATTTATTGATCTTAAGAAAGCCTATGATAAAGTTTTGAGGGATGTCTTATAGAGGTTCTTAAAGGCGAAAGGTGTTTCAATGGTATATATTAGAGCAATAAAGGACATGTATGATGGAGCCAAGACTCGAGTAAGAACAGTAGAAGGAGACTTTGAGTGTTTTCCAGTCGAGCTAGGACTTCTTCAAGGATCAGTGCTTAGCCCTTTTCTTTGTTCTTTAGTTATTGATGAGCTGACATGATCTATTCAAGAAGAGGTCCCTTGGTGTATGCTATTTGTGGAAGATATCGTACTAATTGATGAGACTTAGGATAAAGTGAATGATAGCTTATAGGTTTGGAGACATACTTTGGAATCCAAAGGGTTTGAATTGAGCTGGACTAAAACTGAAAACATAGAGTGCAAATTCAATGTTGCAAGGGATGAAATAGACATCGAAGCAAAGCTTGACACTCAATCTATTCCCAAGAGAGAAAGCTTTAAGTATCTTGGGTCCATCATCCAAGGTAGTGGTGATTTTGATGATGAAGTCACACATCATATAGGGGCAGTATGTTTGAAGTGGAGATTTCCTCTGGAGTATTGTGCAACAAAAAGATACCACTTAAGCTTAAAGGTAATTTTTATAAAATGGTGGTTAGGCCCTTGTTGCTATATGAGGTGGAATGCTTTTCAGTCAAAAACTCTCATATCCAAAAGGTGCAAGTTATGGAGATGAGGATGTTGAGATGGATGTGTTGACATACCGGAAGTGATAAGCTTAGGAATGAGACCATTCGAGAGAAGCTAGGGTGGCCTTTGTGGCAGATAAGATAAGAGAATCGAGACTGCGATGATTTGGGCATGTGCAAAGTACAAGTGTCGACGCTCTTGTTAGGAGGTGCGAGAGGTTAGATTCAGGAGTTATGCGAAGAGGTAGAGGAAAACTGACAAAATTTTAGGGGGAAGTGATTAGAAAGGATATGTCAAAACTCCATATCACCGAAGGAGTTGAGGTCGCGCATTTTAGTGGAAGGTTAATAGGTTTGTAGAGATAGGAGGATGTCTAGCCTTATGGTATATTAGGTTAGTAGGTTTAGTCATGTATGTGTGTCTTTATATCATAGTTGATTATTATTTGTCCTATATTTGTTTTCGTTATTGTATTTACATATTATCATTGTTTTATATTTTAGTCATTTCTCTTTCATATCTACTATCTTCAATTTGTGGGGCCTGACATTTTGAACTGAGGGTCTTTCGAAAATAGTTTATCTATCTCTATGAGGTAGTGATAAGGTATGCGTATACTATGCCCTCCACAGACCCCACTTTGTGGGATTTTACTAGGTATGATTTTGTTGTTATTGATCATATATGTCATATTGATTTTATATCCATTGATTATGATTATGCATATTGTTTGACTATGACTTATGTTCCTTATTGCTTTGATTTCTGCATACTTAGTACATTCCAAATATTAATGCATACTTTTGCTTACATGATCAAACCATGTAAGGATCGGAGCTCATATCATCCATCTCCTTATGGCTAGATGGATTAGTTGAAGATTGCTATTGGTGAGTCCTCCATTTCGAGGACAATACCCACTTTTCTTGATTCCTACGATAACTATGTAATTATCAGAGGTTTCCCTTACTCTTTATTCCCCTTCTATGCGTTGATTTTTGTTGTTTCTATGATATGGAAGTCCTAAGTCCATACATTCCCCATAGTGTGAATCATACTTACCTGCCCCTTAGTATTTATATGCTATGTGATCATGCTAATCCTCTTCTTTATGTCACTCACATAGCGCGAGTCCAAAGTTTCACTTCCTTTAGAATTATCGTGAGTCCGAAGTTTCTCTTCCCTTAGATTTATTTTCTTGTTGTTTAATTATTCTTCTACAACCAAAGATGTTATGTAATCTTAAAGGTTTTTTCGAGGTCCCTTCGGGTTCCTTATTCACCATTTCAGCACTAGGACTATGCCTTGGGTCGAGACAAGCTTGGTATTAGAGCACTAGGTTTGTAAGTAGTCTTTAAAAATCCAACACACCGCGTCAAGTAGAGTCTTGTTCATGGTTGTGAAGCGCACATAAATAGGAGGCTATGAGTTGTGTTAGGAAATGATTCACTTCTTCATGTTCTATATCATGCTTTAGACTTAATTTAAGGTGTCTTTGTCTAATGGTTAGTCTTTTGCTCTTCTAGATCATTCCACCAAGAAGAATGGCACAAAGCACTCCTATTCCCAAAGGTGATCCAGACCCACAAGCTCCCCAAGAAGAAGTTGGGGTAACGCATGTTGAATATCGAAATATTATTGATTTGTTGGCACAAATCGTAACCATCTAAATGAACCAAGGAGCCTAAGATCCTTATGCTCCCACTACAGCTTCAAGGGTAAGGGATTTCACAAGGATGAACCCTCCGGAATTTCACGGCTCCAAAGTGGAAGAAGACCCCAAAAAGTTTATTGATAAGTTGTATAAAGTGCTTGCTATTATGGGGTGATCTCAGAGGAGAAAGCAAAAATTATGGCCTATCAACTCAAAGGCCTAGCTCAAATATGGTTTCTTCAATGGAAAATGGAGAGGGAGAATGATGGTCCTGTTCCATGGGAAGAATTCAAAGATGCCTTCTTCAATCGTTTCTTTCCTACTGAATTAACAAATCCCCTAACTACAATAGTGGTAGGCACAAGACCAGATAGTTCCACAAAAAATGTAAGGGTGGTGGACATGGAGAGGGTCTGTTTCAAGGGAGAGCTTGTCATGGAACCCAAGGAGATGAAAAGGAGAAAAAGTTCCAGTGCCAGAATGGTGGATGTTATATTTGTGTTAAGGGAAATCATTATGCTCGAGATTATTGGTATAAGCGCGAGGAAGGAAACGCTGCTACCTCAGTACAAAATGAGAGTGAAGCAGAATGGGATATGCAAGAAAGTTATTCCTAAGAAGAGCCAACAAGAGAAGAATTAGCACTGATGTGCATCAAAGACTTGACGGAGGAGTGTGCATCTTCTATCATAAGTAACAAGTACATCAACTATCAAGATGATTGGATTGTTGATTCAGGCTGCTCCAATCACATGACCAGGGATCTAGAAAAATTGAAGAATCTGCCAGAGTAAAAAGGTAAACGTGTTGTGGTGACAGCTAACAACTCTAGGTTTTCGGTTACACATGTGGGAGAAGCTACGGTCATCCTTCGGTTTAGATCGTGTCAAGTAAAATTTGATTATGCTTTTCATGTACCTGGTATGTCAAAGAATTTATTATTGATGTCTCAATTAGCATCATCTAGAAACTATGTGGTTTTCAGCCCAAATGAAGTAAAGGTGTATCGTAATCTAAAGTTTACAAATAAACTGGTAATGGAGGGATGAAGGTTGTAGTCTGTCTATGTAATGTCAGCATAGACGACATATGTAGATAGGATGAAGCAAAATCAGACACTTGACTTATGGCATACACGACTTGGACATGTGAGCTATCAGAAGCTAAAGACGATGATAAAGAAGTCTATGATGAAGCGACTTCCACAATTGAAGGTACTAGATAATGTGGTATGTGCGGGATGCCAATACGGTAAGGATCATCAATTGCCTTATGAGGAACACCTTTAGAGCAATGGCACCTTGGAGCTAGTGCACTTAGAAGTCTTTGAACCAGTAAAGCAAAGGTCGCTCTTAGGTCTTAGGTACATGATTACCTTCATTGATGATTTTCCTTCATGGATTTCATGAAGGAAAAATCAGAGGCACTAGCCAAGTTCAAAGAATACAAGAAGAAAGTGGAGAGTGAAGTTGGTCATCACTTAAGATGGCTACGTGCAGATAATGGAGGAGAATACACTTTAGAAGATTTCTCCCAATATGTGCAGGAAAAAAGAATTCGACGATAGTTGACTTTTCCACGTATACCTCAATGGCATCGCTGAAAGAAAGAATCACTATCTTGCCGAAGTATGTAGAAGCATGCTACATGCGAAAAATGTGCCACCAAATTTTTGGGCAGAATGCATGAAGATGGTAGTCTATATAACAAATAGGCTTCCACAAGCGCGGATGAACTTTGTCTCACCATATGAGAAGCTATGGAATGTTAAGCCCACTGTAAATCGCTTTAAAGTATTTGGATGTGTATGCTACGTATTCATCCCAGATGAAATGCGTAGTAAGTTTGACAAGAAGGCTATACGATGTATCTTTGTGGGAGATGACAATGAAAAGAAGGGGTGGAAATGTTGTGATCCAACAACTAGAAAATGCCACATAACAAGAAATGTGGTATTTGATGAGACATCATCATGGTGGTCATCTCAAGCAACAAGATAGCCCGATTCCAAGGAAATTGAAGAAAGGATAGAATAAAGAGATCAACAAATGCAGAAAAGGAGGAAGCGATTAGAAATCAAATCCACAATTGAAGCTGAAGGAGTTTCAACAAGGATCATCGCAAAAGGAGAAAAGCCCTTGCAAGACTGGTATACATTAGAAGACTCCAGAAGAAGAGAGGCCAAGCCAATTAGAAGAAAAAGAAAATAGTAAGTCTCTTAAGCCTTAACTAAGGAAACCAACAAGGATAAGTAAGCCAAATACTAAATATGCAAATGTTGCGTTGATTGAGGATGCTGGGATTAAGGAGCCAAGCAGTTATGAAGAAGCCACTCAAAGTGAAGAATGGATAAAGGCTATGAATGAAGAGATACAAGCACTAATGGAGAATGAAACATGGGAACTAGTACCGAAGCACAAAGATGTCCAACCAATATCATGTGAGTGGGTATACAAGGTGAAAACTAAAGTTGATAGTTCGATAAAAAGGTACAAAGCTTGACTTGTAGCTCAAGTATTCTCTCAGACCTATGGCTTAGACTATGAGAAAATATTTAGGCCAGTTGTGAAGATTACTATGGTACGTGTCTTTAGGAAATCTTGGATCTTGTGGCAAATGGATGTGAAAAATGCTTTCCTACATGGAGAGCATGATCAGGTGATTTATATGGATCAACCTAAAAAGTTTGAATAAAAGATCACCCGCATTATGTGTGTAAACCGAAAAAGACTTTATAGGGGCTGAAGCAAGCACCAACGAATGTGGTTATCATATGGCACCAACTGATTCAAGTTAGTTCATGAAAACACTTGAAGGAAAAGTAGCTATAGTACTTGTTTATGTGGATGACTTAATTGTCACTGGTAATAATGATTAGGAGGTTCAACGAATAAGATCCAACCTTTCTGTGCATTTCAAATAAAAGATCTTGGTGAGTTAAATCATTTTCTTGGTCTTAAAGTTGAAAACACTAATAAAGGGTTATTGTTGAGTCAACATAAATACTCTCAAGATCTTTTGGAAAAGTTTGGGTTGCTCAGTTGCAAAGTCATATCAACGTCGATCGATGTGAATGCTAAGCTTTGTTCAACTGAAGTAAAGGAGCTAGAAGATCCCACAGTGTATAGACAGTTAGTGGGGAGTTTGATCTACTTAACACTCACAAGGCCCAGCATCACTTTCGCCATCGGAGTTGTCAGTTGATACATGCTAAGGTCGAGAAAGGCTCATTTGGAAGCATTAAGGTGAATAATAAGGTATATAAAAGGCTCTCTTGAATTTGGGTTATTTTATAAGAAAGAAGTTAGTTGCAAGTTAGTCGGTCACTGTGATGCCGACTATGCTGGTGACCATGACACCCGACGTTCAGCTATGGGATATACATTTAATCTTGAATCAGGTGCGATTTCATGGTGTAGTAATTGACAAGCTAGAGTGTCATTATCAAGCACTGAAGCAGAATATTGAGCTGCAACAATGGCAGCATAGGAGAACACATGGTTGGTACAACTATTAAAGGATCTGCATCAACTTGTTGATTATTCAGTGGAGCTATATTGTGATAATATCTCAGTAATTAAACTGGCGGAAAATCTAGTATTCCATTCTAGGAGCAAACATATTGAAGTACACTACCACTTTATTCGAGAAAAGGGTGTTACATGACGAGATTGATATGAAGCACGTAGGAATAAATGATCAAATCATTGATATCTTTACGAAGGGCCCAAATAGAACAAAGATTAAGGAATTTCGAAGAAGGCTCGGGATGGGTACAAAATCTGCAATCTAAGAAAGTGAAAATTCAAGGGGAGTGTTGAAGAAAGTAATTAACACTTTTTCTTGCTTTCTAGAATTGTCTATCATTTTCTAGGCCAAATAAAATATATTGCAATTCTAGAAAGATGTAGTATATTTAGTTATTTAGATGAAGCTAGAAACTTAAGAACAATTAAATAATATTTACCTTGCTCTAGAAAGTTCCGTGTAGTTGGCTATAAATAGGAAGAGTGTCTCTCCATTTGAGTGCACAATCTCGCCAAACACAGAAAGGCCTCCAAATACTAAAGTATGAGTGAGAGAAGTTAGAAAAGGGAGTTGGGCATCTTTGCTTGTATTCGGTCAATACTTGGCTAATAATAATAATAAAAAAGTTTGTTTATTTAGCTTTGCCCATCATTAAAAGAACACTCTTACCAACTCATTTTCATCTCTTATTTAGAAGCATATGATGTATAATAAAAGTGAAATTGAACCTCACATTCAGAGGTCTATTAATTTGGGAGATTATAGTTTTTGGTTGGATGATTGGCTTGAGGTGGGACTTATATCTATTCATAATGACTATTTTCCTAGGCTAAAAATATAGCAGTGTTTCAAAATTTTTTTTTAATAGAGTATGTAGAGGGAAGATAAAATGAGACAGCATCCTTCTGAGCAACTCATTCACAGAATCCTCAACACAATATTCAAATATCAACAAGACATTCTTGATCAAGCCATATGAGTACTCGAAACCCATGAAAATTTACTTGTGCTTCAACTTGGGATCACGTGAGGAAGAAACAAAATAAGACCTTATTTGATACTCTTTTTTGACATATAAATACTTCTTTCAAGATCCTTTTTTTATTTGTGGAGAGCTCTTATATACAAGATTACTAGTGAAAAGATTATCTCCTTTGGACATGAACAACAAATTGCTCTTGCTGCAATAGACCAGGATTGGATAATAATGATTATATTTTTATCTGCTAAACACATTTAGAATCACTATCAAATTGATAGGGGATTCAACATAGCATCAGTCCCATAAGGAACTTGTGAAATAGTGGATTGCTACATCTAACAATGAAGCACACAAGTTCATGATTCAAATCACCCATATTTTTATCTGATAGAATCTATGGAAGAATAAGTGCTAGTAAATATGGAAAAAAATATTCTAGTGCTTCAAGAGTCAAATTCTTCATTGTCAAGGCACTCTATGCGTTTGTACTCACGGTATATCTCTATATCAATTGTCCTAGCAACGAGAATGAGCTTGTTTCTCTAGTTGAAAAATTTCATCATGATATGAGAGTCATTCAAGTCAATTTATTTAAACCCTCTCCATCCATTGTTAAATTGAATGCTGATGGGGGTTCTTTGGAGAATTCAGAAAAAATAGGAGGTGAAGGTTCCTAAGAGATCACAAAGGTAAATTAGTTTATGGCTTTGCTATAGCTTTAAGAGTTCGATCAAATAATCAAGTTGAACTTATGGCAGAAACTTTTCAAATTACTTGGTCCATACAACATGGTCACGGTATGGTTGTATTGGAAGTGTATCTAGAGCTACTAGTCAAGTGGGTCCACAAGAGATCACTCCACTATGGTGAAATGACCTTGAATGTCATCGTTTATACTTTTAATAAAATTATCATTTTACCCCTTTGAAATCGCTCCGAGTCATATTTGATTTGTTTTGGAAGTTGCTGTTCGAAAATCTTGTAGAAAAGTGAAATTTTTGCTAAAGAATTGAATTTTTTAAGGCTTAAATTTCCTGATCTTAAAATTTTGAGTCATGAGGAGATTCGAATCTCGAAAGAAATTATGTCAATTCCATAGTTCTAGAATGTGGAAATTGATCTAAGAGAGATGTCTAAATCAGATTTGGAGTTGTTATGTAGATTTTAGGTTCGAAGTTAAAAATTGAGTTGTCACGACTCAAGCCGAAGGCGTAGTTGTAACATGGCAATTGAAGAGCCTGAAGGCACCTTACCCCAACCTCTTAGCGTTCATCAATCATTTTATAAATATTAAACATAAATAATAGCAAAATTAAATAGGAGAAATAGGACTGAGGGAGAATTAACATCAAAACGACATAAGTTATACCATCATCATCATACATGTTCATTCAAACCTCTAGCTTAGACTTAGTAGGGCTAAGTCATGTTTCTAGATGACCCTCAAATAGAAGTAATTAAAGACACAAAATAAAAGAGTCTAAAAGTCTTAGTACATCAAGCTTGAAAGAACTAAGAAGTTGTTCTAGAGCTAGAGGACTCACTAAACAACTTGTCTTCAAATGACCACAAGTTAGCAACGTGTTGTAGGAGAGCATTGGTCCCTACATGGTGATATAATACATGCAAAAATATGTGTTAGTACTTTGAATGTACTAAGTATGTGGGATTCAATGCAAATAGAGAATTATAATATCACAATAAGAAATATCCATAATCATAACAAGAGGAATAAGCTCAAGGGTCAATGCATTATTAAAACATGATTTGAAGGAACATATACATCTCAAGTCATCATATACATACTTTATGGGAGAAGATGATAAACAATATATAAGACGATGTGATCTACTATTGGAGTCCAACATAAGCCCCCTATGTTTGCTCGAAGAGACTACTTTCCAGGTAGAACTTCATTAATTTATGCATGCACATCTTTAATTTTAACTTTTGCTATTATGGATCCACTAGTCTTAGCCTATAAGGCCTACTATGGTGGCACATAGTTTTAGGAATAAGGTTGTTGTTAGGATTACCTTAGGTGGATAACCTTATGCCCACCTAATTGAATCTCACCTCAAGCCTTCTCGGGGCTAGGTTGAGTCCTACAGAATATTTATAACATGATCATATTCAATTAACCTTTATAAGCTAAAAAATATAACACTATCATAATAGGAGTTGCTCACAAATTTTAGAAATCCATTCAAGTGAATTGTACTTATCACAAAAGGATCCATCTTTGGTGAGAATTATCCTTTCACCATTTCTCTTAACATCATAAAAAGAGCTTCATAAATACTTGTAACTTTCATAAACTTTCAGAGATGTCTAGTAGAAACCCTTATCTTTCATAAAATGCTTCATTAGAAAGCATAGCTTAAAACTTGGTAAGTTTAATGCATGTAAACTTTAAATCATGCAATTCAAGAAGGTTATGCATAAAATATTTCAAGACCCCATATTTCTTGTCTTCCATAATATACGAATTGTGGCATATTATATAAAGAGTTTATGATTTTGTATAATACCTAAGGATAGTAATGAGTGGTAATATCAAGGATTTAAAGTTTTAGACCAAAGAATCCATTAAACACATATTCGGTGTTAAAAACATGGCCCGAGTAGTACCCCGCCCTTTCAAAAGGTTAAATTAAGTTCCATCTTTTGGATGAGACTAAGAGTGTATAATTTGCTAACAATAGAGTTTTAAGAGGTAATTTAATATCAAAATATTCATGTATTATCTTTTGGAGTCAAAAAAGTTACGAGACAAAGGTTTCCCAGAGTTACCATGAGCTTCTCAAAGAAATCTTTCTTTAACTTTGGGTCAAATGTCTCATACCATATCTCCCAAATATAAAGATTTAAAGGGGACATGACCTATCAAATCAAAAGTCTACGGGTCTAGTTTACAAGCATAAAACTGCGCATCAAACCAACTGTGGAATAAAGAGTTATGACTATTTTACCATGGACTATCCAAGCAGAAACCCTGGTCGTGAACTGGGTCAGTTAAAGGAAACTTATAAGCCAAAAAATCTAAAATTTTAAGGCGCCAAACATTTCATTTTAGTTCTAAACAATGAAGAAACTAGAAAGAGGATTCCCATGAGGTTCTTGAGTGATTTAGGTTTGTTTTTTGATTTATACGGTTAAAGTTCGCCCCTGTGCCTAGAAATATGTGCTTTACATTGTGCAATTATTTTTTCCTTCTATGAGTTGTATTTGGTGCTATTTTTGGAAGGTAGGTGTTCTTGCTAGTTATTCTAGCTTTACAACCAATTTGCTTAGGTGATAATCTTGGGGCTTTTTTATAATAGTTTTTACGAAGTTCTATGGAAGTTTCATTACATTAAGGCTATATGGAAAATTTGTCAATTTATGCTCAGTTATGGATTGTTATATGTGTGTGCAAGCTATATGTATATAGTGCTTGTGAATCTTAGGACATAAGAACAACTTTCGTGAAGATACTTCGGGCATTCAGACGTTCATTAGAGAGGTTGTTGAGACTAATCTCCGTCCCATCTTTTAGCACGAAATCTGATAAATTTCCAAAATGTCAAATGCAATATTTTATTATTCAATTGATATAAAGACCTTTTGTAATAGGAATTAAGATCGCGACTAAATTATTTTTATGATGATATTAGATTGATATCCCATTCATTCGATTAAACTGGACATTCAGTATTTATATATCAATTTATCAGTTTTCCTTACTACCTGTCCATGTGTTTGAGGTTTAAGTGGTGTCACTAAAAACAAAGATAGATTATGAGGAAAATTTAGTAGTCATAATTAGTCTTCCTTCCTGACTAAAAATATATTGGAAGAAATATAAGTAACACGCTGATTTTCAATAATCTCAATTATAATGCTCCTATTTAAGCTACTAAGGAACTTGATTTTTTTAATGCTTACTTTAACTATTTAGCAAGGAACCAAGTATAGGCATTATTTGAAGAACCCTAAGCTCCTTATGAGCATAATTAGAGTTAAGACATCATTCTAAATGTTTAGTTATGTTTTCAAACTTATTCGAAAGACATATAAGATTCTATGAGTTAGTTGTATATGCTACGATGACAATTATGATGTTATAAGAGTAAGAGTATCAATGAACCAAGATTATCTAAATTCTTCATATGGCCTACAATGTTCATTTAATATGCATATCATACAAGGCATGTTATATGTGGACTTCG
>JAOTQR010077813.1:0-11835 GCA_025774065.1 Solanum ossicruentum | reverse complement strand
TACTGTAGCAACCCGAGAGGGTTGCTAAGGTTTTCTTGGTTTTGCTCTCTTTTTTTTTCTAAGTATGGGAAACTCTCTTCTTGTACAAGAGAAGCATACATATATATAGAAAAAAAATTTCCACTTGGACCAATCAAAAAGAGCCACAACACATGACCCCACTAACAATTTAAATCTTAAAGACTACACTTTCGAAGAAATTTACATTTGGCCTCAAACATTACCAAATGGAATCAATTAAGGACTTATGGGTTCTAAATCATGGGTCCTAATATGCATGTTTATATGTTTACCAATCATAAGAGTCTCCAATTCATGTTCACTCAAAAAGATCTTAACTTAAGACAAGAAAGTGGTTAGAACTTCTTCAGGATTATAATATGAGTATGCATTATCATCCCGCTAAGGCTAATATTTTGGCAGATGCTTTGATAGGGTGCCTATAGGTAGCCTAGCTTGTGTAGATAATGGGGGCAAAGAGGTGGTTGGAGAGGTTTATCGGTTGGCTCGATTGGGGATTAGGTTGGAATAGGTGGATAATGGTAGCATTGTGGTTGTTGATGGTTCAAAATCTTCCTTGGTTGATAAGATAAAATAAAAGCAAGATCTTGATCCTTCCTGGTTAGAATTGAAGGCCTTGGTGTAAGAGGGCAAGGTGGAGGTTTTCTCCCAAGGGGGAGATGGTGCCCTTAGGTACCAAGGTAGGTTGTGTGTGTCTTGTGTTGATGATTTGACAAAGAAGATTCTTGATGAGTCTCATAATACTTCCTATTCTATCCACTCGAGTTCTACCAATATGTATAGAGATCTGAGGGATGTGTTTTGCTGGGGAACTGCGAAGAAAGACAGCTAAATTTTTATTCGATTCTCATAGTTGCCAACAAGTCAGATCCGAACACCAGAGGTCGGGTGGCCTATCCCAAGGCATAGAGATTCCTACTTGGAGGTGGGAGAAAATTAATATGGATTTTGTGGTTGGGTTGCCTATGACTAGAAAGGGTTTTGATTGTATTTGGGTTGTGGTTGATAGAATGAAACCTCAGCTCATTTCCTACCAATTAAGACTACTTATGGGGCCGAAAACTATGCTATATTGTACATTTATGAGTTAGTGAGATTGCATGGGGTACCCTTGTCTATCATATCAGATCTTGGTGCTCAATTCACTTCACACTTTTGGAGGTCCTTCCAAAGAGGCCTTGGTACCAAGGTAAAGCTTAGTACGACCTTTCACCCAGAAATGGATGGCTAAGCTGAAAGAACTACTTTGGATATACTTAGAGCTTGTGTTTTGGATTTTAAGGTTAGTTGGGATGATCATCTTCCATTGATTGAGTTTTCTTACAACAATAGCAATCATTCTAGCATTGGTGTGGCTCCTTTTGAGGCACTTTATGGTAGGCATTGTAGATCACTAGTTGGATGGTTTGAAATGGGAGAAATGGCTTTATTGGGTTCAGATATGATTATGGGTGCTATAGATAAGGTAAGGTTTATTAGAGAAATGTTGGAAACAACCCAAAGTCATCACAAGTCCTATGCCAATGTAAGGAGAAAAGAGCTTGAAATTAAGTTGGTGATTAGGTCTATTTGAAGGTGCCACCAAGGGTGTAGTTCATTTTGGTAAGAAGGGCAAGTTATTTCCAAGATTTCTGGGTCCTTACAGGATGTTGAGGAGGATTGGTAAGGTGGCCTATGAGATGGAAGTGCATAGTGAAATGGATTTGGTTCATTCGATCTTCCATATGTCTATGTTGAGGAAGTGTGTGGGTGATCCAAATGCTACTGTCCCATTGAATTTTATGGGTGTTGTTGAAGACAACTTGACTTATGAAGAAATTCCAGTAGAGATCTTAGATAGACAAGCGAAGAGGTTGAGGAACAAGGACGTTGTTTTCGTTAAGGTCCTTCGGAGGAATCAACAAGTCGAAAGTGCTACATGAAAGGCCAAAGCAGACATGCAAAAGTGATGCCCCTATCTCTTCCATTCTACTCAAGCCTAAGGTACTAATTCTAAGTCTTCTATGTGATTTCATTCCTCATGTTTCAGCCCCTATGTCATTTGCATGTATGCGTGTTTATGTTGACAAAGTTCATGGTCATTTCAACACATATGTTGAGATTTTGAGAATGGTGTTTAAGTTTGTTAACGCATCCTTGTTGGGCTGATTATTTCATGATTACTCTTCTTACATGCATTTCTTTGACATTCGGGGATGAATGCTCCCAAGGGAGAGATATTGAAACGACCGCAAAAAATGTCTGAAAATGTGCCTAGGAAGTTGACGGGATCATAACTTCCATACATCTCAAAATCTGTGTGTGATATCAAAAATCTGACTTCATATTCTTGATCAAAGGGCAAATTGAGAGGGAAATAGGCCTAACCCCGATTTTAGAGCAATCGGAGCAAAATTTGATTTTCCCAAATTTGTGCAAAACAGTGGCGATCCGCGATGGTACCGCAACGGGCAGCTGTCGCAGACAAGTGTAAAATTTTCCCACGCGATAGGTCTGTATCACGGACCAAACATGGACCTGTATTTTGTCGCCAGTGATTTTTATCTCGATCCAAGGATTTTTAGGTCTTGAGCCTAAGTATTTCTATTCGTGAAAATACCTATACTTAGTCATATTTCACCTTCATATCATACATGACATTCCCTAATATTCTCTCAGACACTTAGTCAAATACTTCACCATAAATTTTAAGTCCCAAAACTCATCCGAATCTTAAGGATTTCACTCAAGCTTCAAGTCCCCATTTCCAATCTTCATCAAGGTATATGAGTTTCAACCATTGGGTCCTTTCACCCATGGTACCCAAGTTTCCTTTTTACCTAAATCTCATGTTTCTAAGTTGATTTACTTATGGGTCTTACTTACTATGAATTTGACTATGAACTATGTTGGGGTTTCATAAAGTGTGATTGTTTAAACATGTTTTGAGCTATGATTCTTGGATCTATCTTGAGATTTGATAAAGGGTTTTGATGTATCTTGCATGATGGTATTACCAAGTGTTGGTGGGTTATCTTACATAAGATTTTCTTGCATTATTTCAGTCTTCAATTGCATGGTTTTACACTAGCATTACACATCCACCAAGTATTTGATAAAATGTCTGGTTATGAATTCTTGAGTTATTGAAGGTCTAAAGCATGGCTTATAATTTGAATGACTTTATGATGATGAAAAGAATGTATACAAGTGTCATTTATCTCTATAGTGTTGTGAGTTGACCAAACCTCATTGGGGGAGTTGTAGGCTCGGGTAACCACATTGAGGGGTTGGTACATCAATTGCCTCACTCGGGAGGTAGTAGGCTCGAGTAACTATATTGAGGGGTTGGTACCTTGATTGCCTCGCTCGTGAGGTAGTAGAACCGTGCTACCATGATTGGAGGTTATATACCTCAATAATCACATTGAGGGGCTTGTACCTCCATTGCCTCGCTTGGGAGGTAATAGGCCCGTGCTACCATGTTGGGGGTGTATACCTCAATAATCATGTTGAAGGGTTTGTACCTCAATATCCTCTCTAATGTGGTGGTAGGCCTTGGATATACTATATTGATGATCACTTGTTACACATGTATTATGTTCTATGTAAGCATGATTTACTCTATGCATCATCCATGCATGCCATATTGCTATATGCTTATTCATTGCCTAGGTTTATGCATTACGCTTATGTTGCTTATCTCTTTTTGCATTGCATCCTACATACTTAGTACATTTAAACGTAATATCGCATACTCTATGCTTATATCATGTTACCACATAGGAATTGGAGCCCCGCTTGATCATCCTCCTCCTCCACATGGCTAGTATGATCTCTCTCAAGCTAGTTGGTGAGTCCTCAAGTCCGAGGATGATGACTTTTGCTCTTGTGTTATGCTGAGACTCTCTTTCCTTTATTTGTATGATGTGACTAAGAGGGTGAGCTCAGTTTCTTATCTTGGCCCCTATTAAGTTCTACGTGTAGAGGTGTTGTTGGATAAGTTATGTAATAATGGCTATGAGATCGACTCTGTCTTGACTCTTTAATATTTTATGATATGGAAAAGTTCCCTTAGTCCCTTATCATTACTTTATACTCTTTGTTGTTTTATTGCTTCCACGACCAATAATGTGTAATGATATGTTAAGAGGTTTGCTTGGGGTCCTTTAGTTTCCCCATGCACCGTGTCACGTCTAGACCCTAGGCTTGGGTCGTGACACACCCCCTCAACAAGGTGATTGGGCATGTTAACCCCCAACAAGGTATGGTCAACTTGCAACACCAAAAATACTTTTCATGAATTCAATGCATATATATAATACCTTAATCATCATAGAGTCACTTGACTTATAAACCATGTAGTAGTTCATCAATAACTTGAGAATCCTTGTCAAGATAATTTATCAAACACTTGGTGGGTGTGTAATGCTATTTCAAAAACCATGCAATTCAAGAGTGAAATAATATGAGAAAACTCAAAGTAAATCAACCCACCAACATTTAGTTACCCTCATATAGAATATACCTTGAAATTCATCACCAAATCTCATAATATATCATAGTTTCATAGCTCAAAACATGCATAGACTTAATAGATAAAACTCATTAATAGTACAAGCTTGAAATAGATAGTCATGTATAATAAATCAACATTTCATAAAACCCCAACATAATTTATGTGCATAATCCATAATAGAAGATACTCATAGATAATACAACTTGAAAACATGCAATTTTCATAAAAATGGAGATTAGGCTCCATAGATTAAAGGACTCAATGGATGAAACCCACATACCTTAAATTTGGGTTTTCTTGATGTAGACTTGAGGAAACTTGAAGCTTGAATGGAGTTCCTGAAATCAGGAATTATGCTTGTGATACTTGAATTTGGATAAAATAATTGGTTAAGTGCTAGAGAGGGTTTTGAGAGGTTCTTGAGTAATCTAGTGTTGAAAAATGACTGAGTATAGGTGTTTTAACACATGTGTAGGCCTGGGGCTATGACCCCAAGGACCTTGGGACAAAATAGAAAATCAAGGAAAACCTGTATTGGTTTGTGTCTTGTCCGCGATGTGAACCCATCTTGGAGGACAACTTTACACTGATCCGCGCAGAGTTTACGTCGTGGCATGGTCATGGATACACAATGGACAAGGAAATTTTGTGAAAATTATTTTTCGCTACGAGTCTATAAAATCGAGGCTATACCCAATTCCAATTCAATTTTACCCCCTAATCAAGAATATAAAGTCGGATTTTTGATATCACGCATGGATTCTGAGATATATGGAAATTATGATTATGGGCATTTTTGAAGCACATTGTTTTGGGGGATTTTTGGGGCATTTCAATATCTTCCCCTCGGAAACATTCGTCCCAGAATGTCAAAGAAACATACGTAAGAGAAGTAATCATGAATATTTCAACCCGATATGAATGCAACAAACGTATTTGAACATCATTTTCAAAATCTCACCATGAACATCAAAACAGCATAAACTTGTTAACATAAACATGAATGCATGCAAAATGACATGAGGGCTGAAACATAAGACTTTAAATCATATAGAGGACTTAAATTAGTACCTTAGGCTTGAGTAGAGTGGAAGAGATAGGGATATCGCTTTTTCATGTCCGCCTTAGCTCCCCATGTGGCATTTTCAACTTGTTGGTTCCTCCAAAGGACCTTGACGGAAGCTACATCTTTGTTTCTCAGCCTCTTTACTTGTCTATGATAAATCTCCACCGACACCTCCTCATTTGTCAAATTATCTTCTACAGCACCCATGACATCAAAAGGCACTATAGCACTAGGGTCACCCACACACTTTCTCAACATGGATACATGGAAGACCGATATTCATCTCCATAGGCAACTCCAACTCATATGCAACCTTACCAATCCACCTCAAAACTCTATAAGGACCCATAATCCTTGGGCTTAACTTCCCCTTCTTTCTAAATCGAACCACACCCTTCATGGTTGAGACTTTCAAGTAAACCTAATCACAAAACTTTTGTCTACTTTGGGCTGTTTTCAATCTCTTCCTAATCAACCACACCTTCTTGAAGGCTTCCATGACAAAATCCAAACCTAGCAAAGCCATTTCCCCCACTTCAAACCACCCAACTGGGAATCTACAATGCTACAATGAAGAGCTTCAAAAGGAGCCATACCAATGCTTGAGTGGTAGCTATTATTGTACGCAAATTGAATGAGTGGAAAATGTTCATCCGACTGCCCTTAAACTCCAAAACACAAGCTCTAAGAATATACTCAGGATTTTGGATACTCCACTCGACTTGACCATCCGTTTGAGGGTGAAAGGTCGTACTAAACTTAACCTCGGTACCAAGATCTCTTTGGATAGACCTCCAAAAGTAAGAAGTAAATTGAGCACCACTATCCACAATGATAGACAAGGGAAGCACATGCAATCTAACCAACTCATGTATATATAACTTGGCATAATCTTTGGCGTCGTAAGTAGTCTTGTCGTTAGGAAGTGAGCCGACTTTGTCATTCTATCCATAATGACCCAAATAGAATCAAAATGTTTCCTACTCTTAAGTAACCCAACCACAAAATCCATGTTGATTTTCTCCCACTTCCAACTAGGAATCTCTATATCTTGGGCTAGGGCACCCGGCCTTTGATGTTCAGCTTTCACCTATTGGCAATTGTGACATCCGAATATGAACTTGGCAATGTCTCTCTTCATACCACCCCACTAATACACTTCCCTTAAGTCTCTATGCATCCTTGTAAAACTGGGGTGAGTGGAATAGAATGAAGTATGAGCCTCTTTCAATATCAATTCTTTCAAATCACCCACATTTGGCATATACAATCTACCTTGGTACCTAAGGGCACCATCTCCCCGTTGGGAGAAAATAGCCACTTTTCCATCAGTCACCAAGGCCTTCAACTCTAGCAAGGCGGGGTAAAGATTTACCTCCTTAATCAATGAAGATTTAGAATAATTAATGACCACTACACAACCATTATCAACCTCATCCAACCTAAACCCCAATCTAGTCAACCGATGAACCTCTCTAGCCACCTCTTTGACATCATCATCAGTATGAGCTAGACTACCCAAAGACACCCTTCTGAGAGCATCGGCCACAACATTAGCTTTACCGGGGTAATAATGCACACTCATATCATAATCTTTAAGGATCTCTAATCACCTCCTTTGTCTCAAGTTAAGATCTTTTTTGGTGAACACATATTGGAGATTCTTGTGGTCCGTGAACATATCAACATTAACTCCATATAAGTGGTGACGCCAAATTTTCAAAGCAAATACAACTGCCGCCAATTCAAGATCATAGGTAGGATAATTCTTCACATGCACATTAAGTTGTCTAGAGGCATATGCTATCACCTTACCAGTTTGCATCAGAACACACCCCAACAAATTCTTGAGGCATCATAATATACAACAAACCCTTCCAACCCTTCCGGTAGAGACAAGATAGGAGCGGAGATAAGCTTATCTTTCAAAGTTTAGAAACGCTTTTCACACTCATTAGTCCACATAAATTTCGCCTTCTTTTGTGTCAACTTAGTCATAGGAGAACCAATAAAAGAGAAACCATTTACAAATCTCCAGTAATAACTCGCCAAATCTAAGAAACTTCTAATGTTCGATAGAGTCAAAGGTCTAGGCCAATTTCTAATCTCCTCCATTTCCTTAGGATCTACCTTAATGTTATCACCTGACACCACATGACTTAGAAAAGAAACCTCTTTAAACCAAGATTCATATTTCTCATACTTTGCATATAACCTCTCCTCCATCAAGATTTGCAACACCACTCTCAAGTGATCGGCATGCTCCTCTTTACTACGGGAATAGATCAAGATATCATCAACAAAAACTACCACAAACAAGTAAAAAGAAGGGCTTAGAGACCCTATTCATAAGATCCATAAATATAGCTAGCGCATTAGACAACCCAAAGGACATAACCACGAACTCAAAATGCCCATACCTAGTCGAGAAGGCCATCTTGGGAATATCACACTCCCTCACTTTCTCTTAGTGATACCTGGACCAAAAATCAATCTTAGTTTATCAAAAAGGTCAGCAATCCTTGGTAAAGGGTACTTGTTCTCTACGGTCACTCTATTAAGTTGTCGATAATCAATGCACATCCTAAGAGAACCACCCTTTTTCTTCATAAACAACACCGGTGCACTCCAAGGTGGCTTACTAGGCCTTATAAAACCCTTCTCCAACTACTACCTCAATTGCTCCTTCAACTTCATTAGGCCATATGTAAGGGGGAATAGAAATGGGTTGAACATCAGGAAAGAGGTCTATATCGAAGTCTAATTCCCTTTGGGGAGAAATACCGAGAAGCTCATCGAGAAAGACATCAAGAAACTCATTAACCATCGAAATCGACTCAATATGAAGGAGTTTGGACTCAACATCCCTAACCCTCATAAGATGATAGATACAACCCTTAACAATCAACTTTTGGGCTTTAAGGCGAGAAATGAATCTACCTTTGACCACCACATCACAACTTTCCCACTCAAGGACGAGTTTGTTAGGGAATTAGAATTTAACCAGGTTCTACAATCAATAGAAGTATAATATGCATGCAACGAAGCCATCCCAAGAATGACATCAAAATCCACCACATCTAATTCAAAATAATCACAAGGCAACATTTTATGCAAAATGAACATGGGAAAATTTCCATAGACTGTTTTAGCAACAATGGACTTACCAACGAGGGTTGACACTTCATAAGGTTCATACAACAATTCAAGAGTAACATGAAGCTTTTTGGCAACAAAAGGAGTAATAAAAGAAAGAGTAGCACCCGGGTCAATCAATGCATACATATCAAAAATCAAAAACCTTTAATGTACCTGTGAAGCACAATTCCAAGTCTTGTGACCCCTAGAGGGGTATGGTTGAGGACATTGATGGTCATCCCCATGATTCTTAGCAAATCATGGACAATCAACAATCTTGTGGCCCCTCTTGCTACACCAAAAGCATGCACCCGTGCTCCTCCAATATGTGCCACTATGATTTTTCCCACAAGTTGGGCACCTAGGACTGGTCACTCCACCATTACCACTAGCCTTAGTATACGAAAGCCTACCTTCAAGTCGAGTCATCCTTCTTCCTTCCTTGGAGGCCATGGCGAAATCCCCCATCTTATGGCCAACACTGCCACACTTGAAACAACCCGCAATTCCCTCCAAACACTCCCCTTGATGCTTCTTGCCACACTCTTTTCAATTGACAAAATGGATCTTTTCCTTGTTGTACTTAGGAACTAGTAGACTAGTAAAAGATGAGTCACCACCAACTCGAGCCCTCTTAACCTTACTCCCCCTCCTCTTGCCCCTTGAAGTCTCGGGAGCACCCACTTGCTAATTGAGTTGAGCGGTTACAGCCTTGGCCAATAGCTATAGAACATTATGAACCTTCGTAATCGACATGTACCCATTGGGAAGTTGACCCCCAAGTGGGAGATGGTCATTGCCTTGCCCCCGATTCTGAGTAGCTTGAGACATATTCTGAAACGTATTGGTTAGGGATCAGTAAAAGCCTTAGGGGACTTAGCTCTACCGCATAACATAGATCATGAAAAAGTGAAACATTTTCCAAAATGCCTCATAGTTGTAGTGCACTTTAAAACCATGAACAAGACTCTAATCGATATGGTCTATTGGATTTCGAAGACCATTAACAACCTAGTACTCTGATTCCAAGTTTTTCATGACCCAAACCTAAGGCCTAGACGTGACATGGTGAATGAGGAACCCGAAGGAACCCCAAACAAGCCTCTTAGCATATTAATCCCACATCCTTGGTCATAGAAGAAAAATAATAGACAACAAGAGATATGAATAAGGAAAAATGTACTAAGGGAATTCTTTGATAATCATAAAATACTCAAGAGTCAAGCTCAAAGCACAAGTACATCAATTGTTCCAACAGCACCTCTAGAGATAGAATGGTGCGAGGACCAAGACACTTTCCGGGCTCACCCTCACTGTATCAAGTGTTCAATATAGAGAAATAACAAAGGATAAGAGTAACAAAGATAGCATCCTAGGACTTAAGGACTCACCAAAGCGTATCTCCAAAGCACCGAACTTGCCACATGGAGGATGATCGAGATGTACTCTAGTTCCTACATGGTAATATCATATAGGCATAGAGTATGCGTTAGTATATTTGAATGTTCCAAGTATGTAGTATGCAATACACCAAGACATAGTCCAACATAGTCAAAATGCATAGTCGTAAGTAATGGATAGATATAATATCAATATGGTATGCATGATCAATGTTTGGGGTAAAACATGCTTGTAAATCATATAACTTGCAAATATAGATTACATATATGGGAAGAGACCATAATCATAGACCAAGCAAGCTATTACTCAGAATCCAAGGCATGTCACTTCCTTGGAAGGTAATTGAGGGATCTTCCCCTCAACGTGGTAGTACAGGTATGTCACCCACCGACAAGGTGGTCAAGGTATCTACCCCTCAACATAGTAGTATGAGCATGTCACCCCCCCCCCCGACAAGGTGGTCAAGGTATCTACCCCAAAATATGGTAGTACGGTCATGTCACCCCCTGACAAGGTGATTGAGGTATATACGCCTCAGCAAGGTAGTACAGGCACATCACCTCGCCCTCAGAAAAGGTGATTGAGGCATGTCACCCCCTCAACAAGGTGATTAGGCATGTCACCCTCAAACAAGGTGTGGTCAACTTGCAACACCATAAATATTTTTCATGAATTTAGTGCATATATTTAATCCCTTAATCATCATAGAGTCATTGGACTTATAAATCATGTAGTAGTTTATCAATAACTTGAGAATCCTTGTCAAGACATTTTATCAAACACTTGGTGAGTGTGTAATACCAGTTCAATAATCATGCAATCAAAAGTGAAATAATATTAGAAAACTCAATGTAAATCAACCTACCAATATTTAGCTAAACCTTTATATAGAATACCTTGAAATTCATCATCAAATCTCATAATAGATCATAGTTTCATATCTCAAAATATGCATAATCTCAATAGACAAAACTCATTCATAGTACAAGCTTGAAATAGATATTCATGTATAATAAATCAACATTTTATAAAACCCAACACGATTTATACTCATAATCAATAATAGAAGACACCCATAGACAATAAAACTTGAAAACATGCAATTTTCATAAAAATGGATATTGGGCTCCATGGGTGAAAGGACACAATAGATGAAACCACATACCTTGAACTTGGGTTTTCTTGATGTAGACTTGAGGAAACTTGAAGCTTGAATGGAGTTATTAAGATCTGAAATTATGCTTGAGACACTTGAATTTGGATGAAATATTTGGTTAAGCGCTAGGGAGGATTTTGAGAGGGTCTTGAGTGATATTGAGTTGAAATATAGCTAAGTATAGGTGTTTTCACGCATGTGTGGGCATGGGGCTATGACCCCAAGGCCCTTGGGCTGAAACAAAAAATCAAGGAAAAAACTATACGCGACGTGGACCCATTGTGGATGATAATTTTTGACTGATCCGCGCCAAGTCTACGTCGTGCCCTGGTCCATATACATACTAGATAAGTAAATTTTGTGAAAATTATTTTTTTTCTACCAAATTAGGTTTATACCCATTTCCCATTCAATTTTTCCTCTGATCAAGAATATGAAGTCGAATTTTTGATATCATGCACAGTTTTTGAGATATATATATATATATATATATATATATATATATATATGAAAATTACGAGTATGGGCATTTTCGAAGCATATTTTTTGTGGCAC
>JAOTQR010077812.1:0-11835 GCA_025774065.1 Solanum ossicruentum | reverse complement strand
AGGTATCAAGAAAGAATGAGTACATGATAAGCTCAAAAGTTTGGAACAAGGGATTCACTCACTCATCTGGTGGGTCAGTTAGGCTAAAAGTGGTTTTTCTCAAGGAACAAAGGCCTAAGATCTTTTCCATATCCACCATATCACCAAACCAACTTTAGAATAACAAGGTAAGTTCTGGGTCCATACAAGATGCATGAATGCAGCAAAATTAGCTCACAACACACATGACAATTGCATCCACAATCAAGTACAGATTCATAGGTCATGCTTTTAGTCTCAGCTTACCTTCACAATATCAAAATAAACATTGCCAGATACTCAAAAATGTATGAATGCATCTATAATTACGAGGGCACCCAATTTTTCATCAAAACATTGAAAACAAGTCTAAAAATTATGTATATGCCAATAGATACCACTACTACCTACCCATTATCCACACAACCTAAATATGTCAGTTCAACAGAAAAGTAACCATCCACAAGGGAAAAAAAACATGGCAAGAAAACTTTGGGATCAAAAATAGGGAAACTAATGAACTTGAGGCTACTCAGACTTCACCTAAATCCATAACTTCCACCACCCCATCAAAAGATGATACTTTGTCTTCAAAGTAAAAACAAGAAAAAAAACAAAACATAATAACATAGAAACATATGCATACATCCATTTTTTAAAACCAAAAATAAACATTCAAATTAGAAGTAAAAATAACATCCAATAGAAGCATATTTAAGCACAACTAAAAACCAACATAATAAAAAGAGATTATCTGAAAAGAAAACAAAGTATCCAACATGACAAAATGAGCACTGGGGTCAAAAGAAGTCAAATATCATGGTGCATCAAGCACCGGTCTCTGACTGGTCTATAGGGTCCTGGGGCTGTCTCTCCTCCTCTGCTACAATGTCGGAAATACCCTCTCTAGGTAGGGTGTGCTATGCTCTCTCTCTATGAATAGCCTCCAACAAAAGCGACTTCTACACCACCTCCTCGGGTATGGGCTCCTCCTCCTGTCTCGGCTTCTTCAGGATCAGCTCTGGGTCAATGTGCTCGAGGGGCCTCTTCCCATGGGTTTCCGAACGGTTGGTGAGCCAATCAAATGCCTCATCTCCTACTAGTGTTCCCTTCGAGGCTTGAACAGGGGCTGCCAACATTTGTAATAAGTCGGCCTTGAATTTGGCCAACTCCTCAGTAACAGCGCTCGCATTGGCAGGCCTAGCTCCCTCAAGCCTCCTGTGGACTCTAGTCTCAAATGTGTCAACTTGGGCATCCACTACTTGGACTCTCTCATCAACTAAATCTCGGGCAAATGCCCTCATCCTCTCCTCAGAGACCCGGATAGTCTGATCAATCAATGGCTGGACCCGTGTTGACAACTTTCGTAGCCTGCCCTCTGCTATAGCCACCCTACGTAGGAATGCCTGAAAAGCAACAACAGAGAATAGAGGGTCAACCTGTAAAGAAGATATTGCTGGTGCTGGAGTGCTGGAGGATGGTGTAGACGTGATATCAATGGCTGGCGTGGGCTCTGCAGTGGCTGGAGTAGTGCTAGTAGTAGCTGGAGGTGAACATGGAAGTTGAGGCTCTACCGAATATGGCTTTAACATAAGAGGTCGGATAGCTGAGGGAGTTGCTCGTGGTAAGGTCACCGAATTCTAATCAGCCTTTATCAGGCTAGGATCTATAGTGCGTGTATCCTCCACATGAGGGTCTTGATGAGGGTCGATAGAAACACCCGCTGCACTACATAGTCAATGTATCAGAACTGGAAAGGGCAGCGAGGTGCTTTTCCGAGCTGCAGCCTCATGAATTTACTCCGAAATGATCTAGGCCCAACCTATAGCATAGCCAGCTAGAATGCTAGCCAATAGTACAGCTCTCTCGAGGGTGATCACATTATTTGTGAAAGTTGGCCTAATATGCCAATGGATAATGGACCACCAAAACTTGGCCCGAAATGAAAGGTGTGCCTTTACTATAGGATCTGTGTGGTTTGTGACCCACATTGGCTTGACACCCTCCTCACAGATTTGTCTGGCTACCCACCGTAGCAACTCTGTCCTGGCCCTGATGTCCTTCGCAGTCACCATGGTCTTCATCTCTCAATACGACTATCGTACTCCCCGGTAGTCTAAGGAATCTTATAAGCAGGCCTAAACTGCACTCGTCCAATTGTCTCCTCCAAGATATCAACTTTTCTCCCCTTAACTGTCACTACCTGTAGCCTCGACTGCTCAATTGGTCTTTTGTTCTTTGATAAACCCCGACAAAGTATAGCAAGATATGTCGTATAGAACTCACGGATTATGTAAGGGGCATATTTGCCCAACTGCTGTGTAGTCCACCATAGTTCGTGCTCATCTAACCCAGCGTCCAACCTGGGAACTCTACCCAAGCCTGAGACGTTCAACCGAGACTCCTTATGAAATTGTCGGACCAGTTTGCCTTGCCCTTTAGGCTCTAACCCCTGGTCATATATCTCTTTCATTCTAAGTATGCACCATTTGCGGTCGGCTGGGGGTTGGGGCTAGACTTCCTCCTGCTGAGAAGTGCTCTCCGACTCCAACTCTGAACCTGAGTGAGAGGGGGTCATCTTTGGCGAACTGCTATCTGACCCATCCTCATTGCCCTGTTGTTCCTCCTCTTCAGACTGGGAGGAACTATTAACTTCCATGGGCGTTTGCGCTGCAAGTGCCTGAGTCTAGGGTCTATAGGCCTTCGGGTCCACCCTGAGTCTATGGACTTCCACAGAGCCCTCTAATTGCTCGATTTTGGAGATTCATCCCTCAACCTCTGTTGGAGAGCTTGAATTGTCCGTTTGTCTTTTTGAGGCATTTTATTTGCAAACAAACCACAAAGAAACATGTAAGTTCAAGATGTTTGATCCATTAAAACACAAAGAACACAAAACAAAAACAAATAAAAAGTAAAAATTTCACTGATGCAGCTACAAGTTTGCAGAGACGAATGCAGTTACGACTCATGGGGTGACCTACAAGTTGTACTCTACTCTCATAGAACCAGTATGGCTTCAAAAATACTTTCTTATCCCAGATATGAGATACAATTATGACTCATAGGGTGACCTATGAGTCGTAGTCTGGGCTTGTAACCATTTTCAGAAACCATTTTCAGAATACTGATAAGCTTACGAGACTCTAACTACAAATAGTAGCAGGAACAACAAGTAGGTGAGTCTTGTATGAGAAATATGAAGAAACCAAAGATGATTGTTGCATGCTATGAGGGACCCTTACGACTCGTAGAGAGACATACGAGTCGTAAGAGTGCCTCATAGCAGAAAAAAGAAGGCATCAGTGGTGCCTAACATTTTCCCATAGCAAGGCAACACATTAAGTCACACAATCAACACTCTTGGCATACAACAACAATTACAAATATTTAGCACATAATCAATGCCCCGGTCACATTGTACATACAGAACAACAATCACCCCTAAGGATCGATTTACTTTAATAGAACATCAAGAACAATGCCAACCAAACACTTACAAAGCTCATACTTGACATTAACAACATATTCGAAAGGGATGCAATGGTCATACATATCAATTAAGTCAAACCCCAAAAGTTGAAGCATAAGCATCACACCCATATAATTTCAACTTCGACAACTATTCAGACCATGCACGGACAAAAATCACATACTACATCCCATGAACAAATCATAAATTGTGCAATCATCATCATCCATTAAAGAATGCTAGCCATTAAAGAATGCTACACAAGTAGGTTCATAACTCAACCATTCAAAGCCTAATAGCCCTAGATTACAAGTTTAGTTCAATGCTCACTATGTGGCATCATTTATAATAATCGAGCAAAACATATACTTATATAGGGAACAAATTCACCACAAAGTATTGCAAAATGTAACCAGGATCTTACCAATCAATTGTAGAGGTGAAATAAAGTGACGAAAATTGAAAATCAAGCTGAAACTCTAAAAATTGGTAACCTCGCCGAAATCCTTACAGGAAAATGACGTGGGTGGTCAAGATTTTCACCGAAAAAGAGAAAGTAGGGGTAGATTTAGGTTTTCCATCACCTACTTAGGGTTTGTGATTAAGAATAGGGGTCAAATTTTATTTTGACCCCAAGTCGAGTTTTTAAAAATCTGCATATCGGGGCTATAAGACCCCGACTATGAGTCTTAGGTTGGCGAACGACTCATAGGTCATGGTCTCATAGCAAGCCCAACATTTAAAAAAATTTAGGAATCATACCTGGGCACTACAGACCCTACTTACGACTCGTAGGGGACCCTACGAGTCGTAAGGTTGGCTCGTAGTGGTTGTGCCAACTTCTGATACTCACTGATTCTCTCTGCGAGGCATGACTATGAGTCGTAGTGAGGACTACGACTCATAGGCATGATCGTAAAGGCTACTCTAAGTGCCATCTTTCAAATCTTTAGTACTTCAATTTTTACCTGCAAACCAAATCTCAAAACACAACAACTCCCAAAATATTACAACTACACCAATGTCTTTCAATCATAAAATCAAACTCACAGCTTTTAAAGAATTTCAACAACTGAAAGCACTTAAAAATAAACCAACACTTATCAACAATGCTTGGGTTGCCTCCCAAGAAGTGCCTTATTTAATGTTGTGGCTCGACTTTATCATCTTCCTTTATCAACTATCATCGAGGGTTTACAGCTCACTCTTGCACTCATCTGGGTGTTTTATGGATTGGTGAATGTTGAACACAACTTCTACATCATTAACCCTGAACCATAGTTGACATGAATCCATATCTACTAGGGCTTTCCTAGTGGCCAGAAATGGTCTCTCCAAAATGATGGGCACCTCAAAATCAACTTCATATTCAAGGATCATAAGATCCATCGGGAAGATGAATTTATCCACTTTAACAAGCACATCCAAAAGGATTTCCTCCGATTTTTTAATGGTTCGATCCGCCATGAGCAACCTTATTCTTATCAGGGTAGGAGTACCAAGGCCAAGCCTTTTGAATACTACAAGAGGCATTAGATTGATGCTCGCTCCAAAGTCACAAATGTTCTTGCAAACTTGACATTACTAATGGTACAAGGGATGGTGAATGCATTAGGCTCTTCTCACTTTTGAGCAAGGCATTTTGTCATAATCACACTACATTGTAGGAGTTCTTACGAGAACTCTTGGCTCAAAGTGCATTTCTTGGTGAACAAACCCTTCATATATTTGGCATACTGGGGCATTTTCTCTAAAGCTTCTAGAAGGGGAATGTTGATGGAGAGTTGCTTCAACATCGAAAGAAAGTTCTTGAATTTACCCTCCTCTTCCTTTATCTTAAGCCTTTGAGGGAAAGGAGGAGGAGGTTTGGGAATGGATTTCAATTTCTCATACTCCCTTATCTCTTCTTATTGAATCCCAACAACCTTCGGATCTTCTCCCTCAAACAAGACTTCACCACCAAGACCCTTCTCATCAACTTCATCCACAATTACCGGCATAGGGGATCTACCATGCTCTTACCACTCCTAGTCATCACTGCCATGCAATGTCCTTTATTCTTTGGGTTTTGAACCATATTGCTTGGTAGGTAGCCCTGTTGGTACTGATTCAATTGTAAAGAAACTTGTCCAAACTGTTGCTGAAGTTGCTTGATTGCCACCAAGTGAGACTCTATCTTTCGATTAATATATCAGATATCTGCTTTCGTTCCCTTCAAAGTCTCATCTTGGCGATCAGCTTATTTTAACAATTTTTTGAACATATATTCATTCCCTGATTTGTTTGATCCAGCTTCACGATTCTATAGTGGCACATAAGGACCATTACTATAGTCCTCTCTTCTCCCCCATTCTGTGTATGGCACTCTCTCTGTCTCATAGTATCTACCACGTATATCTCTATACATCCCATCATAGGTGAAGTTCCAACCTTGATTCCCGAAACCTTGCCTCCAATAATCTGAATTGGACCCTTGGGGGTTGTTTCAGAAACCCGCTGCTTGGTTGCTTACAAAAAACATGCATCCTTATCAAAGAATAGATCATCATAGATAGGAGCTTTCGGAGGTTGGTGCGTGACTGCCTTGACACTTGCCTGATTTTGCTTTAAAACCAAGTCATTAATTGTGCGACGTTGAGCCAGTTGCTCTATGATCTCTTCATTTACCTTTGCTTGCTCATTATTTGTGTTAACCGTACAAGAAGATTTCACCATACCTCACTCTCTTTGTCCCCATGCTCGATTTTTTTGACCACTTGCTCCATTCTTGCAGCTATCAATGCAAAAGGTTGGTCTAGGAATATGCCTCCCATAATCACATCTGGCAAACTTGACTATTTTCATCAAGTGCCCGATAGAAACTTTCAACCAAGGCATCGTCAACAATCTTGTGATCAGGGACCATCCTCAAGCATTTAGTAAACCTCTCCCATGTTGTGCTGATAGAATCATTCGGAAATTGCTCAAAGTTGTTGATTTGGTCCTTGAGCTTTAACTTCTTGGACTTTGGGAAATATCTTTCGAGGAATACTCTCTGAAGTTCAGCCAACTTGTGATAGTACCAGGAGGAAGCTCGGACAACCACATAGCTGCATTGCCAGTTAATGATAATGGAAACACTCTCAAACCCACAACATCAAGAGAAAGGTTTTGTATCCCCATGACACTCTTGCAAATAAACACCACATTTTTAAGATGATGGTGGGGATCCTCTGAAGGTAGCCCTGTGAATAGTCCTTGGTTTTGGAGCATTTGTAGCAATCCACTCGATACCGTGAACTTTGTATCTACTGGTAAAGGAGGCAGTACTATAGCACCAGTAACATCCATAGCGTTAGGGTTCAATCGATATTGATTCCACCCATAAGCATTTTCATTGAAGTCCCTGAGCTATGGCCTATTACCCCTTTGGGGTGGATTCTCCCTTCTATCCATATCCTCATACATATGCATATCCTCCTCAACCTCAATATTCTCATTCACTTGAGCCATTCTTTTTGTAGTCGATGGGTCTCCGAATTTAGTGGAGCAACGAATTGCCTTGGCTCCTTGTGTTGGTCATATAATCTAGTATACCCTGCAAATAAAATCAAACAACAAAAACAAAAGTAAAATACAAGAGAATCTAGTAATCAACACTTGAACTAACTAATAGTGAAATCAACTCAAAACCTAGTCGTTTTTGCCATAATTTTTTATGATGTTCATACTCCAATAAGAAAGCAGTCATTGTCAGCAATTAACCTAATCGAGGTTAGGGTCGAATCCACAGGGAATACAAGGCTTGACTACAAGACTTCACTACTAATCATTTCTTAAATTTATGACTACAATCTCTAAATTGGGAGAGGGGGGGTTGAGATCAGAAACAAAATAAAATAAACACTAACTATAATGCAAGGAAATACTCAATTTTGGGACAACTCAGGAATTGTGTTCCCCATGGTTCGTCGACTCAATTACCCTAGATAACATAACTACAATTGGTGATTTGCATGCAGGACGATAACTTAGGTTCTTTCAGCCCTCTTGTGAAGGTGAAGGTCGAATTTCACCATGGCACTTGGTCGGCCACCATGGTATGCCAACTAACCGTTACCAATAGTCCCAGTTAACCTCCCCTTGGTCAAGTTTGGTTGATCAGATGACAACACATCAATCGAATTTTGGCATTTACTTTCCTTTTCCTATTCGTACCTACCTTGGTCGGGATCGTGATAGTAGGCAAGGTTGGTGTTGTCCACCACCAAACAATGATAAAAATGAAGGGAAATAGATAATATATGTAAAACACCAATCATAGAAATGCAAGAAACGTAGGTTATTTCAATTCAAGTACCCATGGTTCCCACAACCCCAAGTTGTGAGTGATTAGCTACTTATGGCTAAAGCAAAACACAAAAATACACATGATAGACATAGTTGAAAGTTTTACCAATAACAATAAAGAGAATAGGCACCACAAGTTGCAAACTCACAAGCTTGATTGATCAACAATAAGTACAAGGTGAGATTTGCAGTCGCCAAAATGGGGTTTCCAATAGAGAATAATAAACTACCCTAAAAAACTAAGAGAAGATTCAAAATGTAATGGTAGATTATCTACTGGTCGAACGTCCTCTCAAAAACCTAACTTAAACTATGTATAGTGTCTACAAAATAACCCTAAAATTTACACAAAAAAGATAGCTAGCAGTTGATAAGTCTCGCAGTTACGACTCCTAGGATGACCTACGAGTCGTAGTCGGGGTCTCGTATCAGGTCCTTGGCATCTTGGACTGAACTGGTACAACTTATACGTATAAGTCATTACTTAAGCTATGAATGTATGTTTGTCTCGTAGTCTTGGTCTTTAGTTTTTGGTCTAACATTTTGGCTCTCTTATTCTTGCTACGAGTCCACCTATATGAGTCATACTATTTATTACGATTCGTCGGATGTCCTCATAGGAGTGACCTTTACTTTGCAGTTTTCTGATTTTGGTCTCTGATTCCTGCTATGACACCACTCTACTACTCGTAGCTTAAGCTATGACTCGTAAGTTGGCTCATATGGCCTATACTTCAGCAAAATTTGTAACTTTTTTTCAAAATCATGCCAACCTAACTTTTCTGCAAGATCAACACAAAAAGACATCAAAACATCAAAACGTTGTTTTAAAAACTCACAAAATCCCTTGTTTCAGGCACCAAATGTGTTGTATTTCGACAGAACATCATGCATGCAACCAATCTATCTCCAGAATGGCATCAATATCCATCATATCTAACACAACAAGATCAAGGCAATATTTTATTCAAGATGCAAATGGGACAATTTCTATAGACATTTCTAGCGACAATAGATGCACTAATTGGCATAGACACCTCAAAAGACACACAACAATTCGAGCTCAACATGAAACTTTTTGGCAACAAAATGAGTAACAAAAGGAAGAGTGGCACCCTGGTCTATCAATGTGTACACATCAAAACCAAAGACTTTTAACATACCAATGATGACATCGGGCACCTCATCTACCCCTTTCCTCCCTTAAAGAGCACAGAACCGATTGTCTCTTAGGGCACCACCTTGTTGGCCTCCTTTTCTCAAAGGAACAACATTAACACCCTGACCTTTTGGACGAACGTCTTTACCTTTGTCTTGATTTTGAGGACAATAAACCTTCTTATGACCCACTTCCGCACAACTATAGCAAGCATTAGTGTCCCTTAAACATGGGCCATCATGGCCTCTACCACATCTTGGGCACATAGGTCTAGGCACCATACCACCACCTCCATAGGGCCTTGGGTAGTCATTAGCAAATTTCACACCAGGAACATGAGAAGACCCTTGGCCTTGGTGAAACTGGCCACGTTGGGAGTTTGGAACTTACCCTTAAAATAGGCCCTCTTGGCCTCATTACCCCTCCTCTTTCTCAACTTCTCCCCCTATAATTATTCGGCATAGGTCATAAGGTGGGACAAGTCCATCTCACCTATCAATATGGTGGCACGACATTCTTCATTCACCAAATCAAATACACTCATCACAAACTTATTCATCCTAGACCTCAGGTCGGCAACCAAGTGTGGAGCATATTTAGATAGTTGGTTGAACTTGAGGGCATACTCCCTCACACTCATTGACCCTTGCTTCAAATTCATGAACTCCATCATTTTGGCCTTCCTAGGCTCAAGAGGGAAGAATCGATTGAGAAATGTTGCCTTAAACTCCTCCTATAGAACCACATTGTTGTTCCCCTGTTATGCCGAAGAATGGCTTTTTGAAAAAAAAAAAAGAAAATCAAAAATCAGTTTAAACTCAATTTATTTAAGAGAAAACCAATTTTGAAATTCGAAAGAAAAACAGAGTCGCCGCCGAATTTTACGGATAATTAGGAAACCATAAAAGTATTTTAAAAGATCTAACAGAAAAATCTTTTAAAAATCCAGAGTTAAGGTTCGGGTTCACATTTCCACTTCAAGAAGGTTTTACGCACTTGAAATGGCCACTAAATGCGGTTATCCAACGATTAAGAAAATTTGACTAACTTTGAAAATGTGATTAAGTTTGCAAAAAATTGACTAGTTTTAAACCATTAACTGATTTTGAAGAAGTTGGCTAAATTTAAAAGAAACTGATTACCTTTGAAAGAAATTGACTAAATTCGAGATTTTGAACTAAGAATATAAAATCATATTTTCTTTTATTTATTTTATTATGACAAACTCGTTTTGGGATAAAATTAGATAAAAATAACATAAATGGTTTTGCCGTGCTGGGAATTTAATTAGATTGAAACCGATAATATAATGTTAGCATTCAACAAGTTCAAATATAAACTCAATAAAATAAAAGAAGAGAGTAGAGTAATTTCGGGCCTTTTCCCGTTTAATCTTTGTTGCAATCTTTGGACTTTTATCCCGGGATCTATATAACAGCTTCTCCTCCTGGGGGTTGGGCTGACTCAAAGAAGAGGGAGTTTGGGCCTCCATGGCCCACGAAATGCAGAAATGGGGAGTCCCAAAATGGGCTCAAAGCGAAGTTCATGCAAAGATATAAAGTAAGGATTAGCAAGAAATTCAATAATACTAACAAGCGTAACTATACTAACTCTCACAAAATGAAATAACAAGCAAGACATTTGACTCCAAACACCATATAGAACCATAACGGTCCATCCTAAAACCAAAATGATTCATACAAGTGGGTACGAAATTTGAATCCAACAATACGAACGATTTCACATGTCCTGGTGCTTACCATATGATCTCAGAATATAGAATATTTTTATGTTTCCAGCAGCACACAAACATATATGCGGCAGATACAGACATGTCTAGATGCTAGAATGTAATGATTTAATGAACTAAATTAGAGTAAATTTATGCGTATGTTTAAGTAACACTGGCAGCTCCAGTAACCAGATTTGGATGTTCATCCTTACAGAGATGCAACAAGATCATTTCAAGAAGAATATGGAACTATCATTCTGAGGTACAGCCAGAATACTTTCCAGAATATAACTCATTGATTAAAACTGACAATATGTAATATAAGAAGAAAACATAATTCAGCAGGATAATAGTGATATCAACATGGGGATAAATAAAGACAATAGCAACAGGGTCACTTGGACATTTGATCTTATAACAGAACATCCATTAGCTCACTTAACAGCCACCAAATATGAACAACAAAAACAAAGACAAACAAGTTCCATATCACTACTTAAACATTCATGTCCTTCAGAATAGACCCATTTTGAGATATTAGAATAAGGAGAAAACTTGGGACAAGATAGTAGCTTAAGATGACATTTTAAATGGATAATACCGATTAGATTGACTCGTTACAGTATTCATATAGTAGTTTGAGATTACAACTGTAGCAACAGACTCATTCGACATAAGAACAGTACTTCAATATAACATCATTCAACTCTTGTTTCATAAACATAATAGCCATCAGTTAGACCAGAAAACTCCCCAATAATGTAATCCAGAAACAGAGAAATGCTTACTTGAGGATGAAAACAAGAAAATAAGATCATTTGACATGCTTACTTAGCCAGAAATATTTTAACCAAACTCAACACACATCAAACAGCTACACCCCAGCACAAACAGAAGTATGTTCTCAATCTTTTTTTTTTTTTTGCACTTTCAATCTTAATGGAGACATGTATGCCATTGCTTTTAACTCAAAGAAATCAGATTTTGAGATGGAATTTAACAGAAACTAAAGTAGATGGCTCGAAAGTATACCATATGGGTTGTACTGATAAGAAAACAAGATAACAAAGTAACAGCATTATACCTATGCTAAGAGATGACTAAGATATTATCTGCAGCAGTAAGATT
>JAOTQR010077811.1:0-11837 GCA_025774065.1 Solanum ossicruentum | reverse complement strand
AACATCGGGCTATGAAAGACTATCAACTTCTTTTTAGCAAGTTGGTTTGGGTTGGAATGACAAATAATGATATGTGACAATTCGATGGTTCATATTAGGTTGGATTGCTCAATCATAATAGATGACTCATGGAAGCATTATGGAAATGACTTATGAGTTCGTATGTGTCATTGATGACTTTGGATTGGATTGATACTATTTCATACATGGAGGTTAACATAAACTATCATGATGGATTATGTTGGTACTTAGTGATAAATGGAGGTAATGTGCTTATGGTATATAGAATTCCTTAGGTGGTCAAGAATTTCTTAAGTTTGGCATGAGGGAACAAGTGTGGTGTGGATGTTGAGGTATTTTTCTTTTCGAAGAGTTACATGTGGTTGATGTTGATTTATTTTAATTGAATAGCTACGGCTCGTGAATGGGCCACCATACTTGATTCAGCTACTGCTCCAACATCCGGATAGTGTTATTTGAGGCTTTATAAATTTGGGAGTGTCATTTACTAGTTATCAGATTTAATTAAATTATCTCTTATGATTATATATTGCCAAACTATTAGAATTGCACAGCTTAAGTTCAGGGAGGATTATGTTAAGGAAATGGAACTTGGATGAGGTTTGGGATGGTTTGTATACTGTAATCGGCAATTATTGTTCAAGTTTGGTTCATTGGCTAGCCTCTGACTTGGTAGTACTTTTGGAGAATAAATTTTATGCTAGTTCATAAGTATGATTTTCCTTGTGCATTTTGATGTAATGAATCTTAGAAATAAGGTTACTTGGAAGCAAATAATGACCTTAAGAAGGATATGTCAGGCTATTGGTTACTTCTAGTGAGGCACCTATCTTTGTCTTATTTTCGAGGACGAACATGATTTTTTAGCGGTGGGTGATGCAATGACCCTGAAGGTCATTTTTGGTATTTTCAGCCAAATTACTATTTTTGCCCTTCTTAAAAGTTGTCTTGACTCATTATTGACTGAATGCTAAAAGTCATATTTCGAAAGTATGGTGATAAGCTTGTTTTGCAAATGATAGAGTTTTAAAAGCTTAAGTTGGAAAATTTGAGTTTTTTGGATGCTTTGAGTTTCAATTGTCGAATTATGATTTTGTCGATTCCATCAGCTCCGGAATGTCGAATCTAGTCTAGGAGAACTTGCAGAACTTAATTTGGAGTTAAAATGAAGATTTTAGGTCAGAAGTTGCATTTTTAGTTGTTATCGAAGCCAAAGTTTGACTTCAGTCAATAGTCGGGGTTCGGATGCTCGAATTGGAATTATGAAAATTTCAATAGTTCTAGATGGTCGAACTAAAGCTAGAAATGGTTTTGCTGTAATTTTTAGAGCTTCTGAGAATATTTTGAGTTTTTGAGTTTGAAACTAGTTCAAATGAGCTTTCTTAGGTTTTGGGTCAAGGAGGACTCAATAGCAAATCCTGATATTTCTATTGGATCCGGAACGTCGAGTTTGGTAAAGAAGGACCTTTCTCTCAGTTCCCGAGGCTTTTTAGGGTTGTTTTGGTCTCTTCGATAGTTTTCAATATTGAGAAATGGGACCCTCATTGGAATAAAACGATCTTCCATTAGAATTTTGACCACACCAATGAGTCCAGAATGTCCTTTCCAATTAGATTTCATATATGAATTGTATTTTTTCTACTCCAAATGAAGCCGAGCATTGAATTTAAGTTTCACAGATTGTTGAAACTGCTGAAACGGGTGGGTGATATGGTCCAATAAGATCCTGCCATTTGGTAGACCCGGTTTCGAACCCTTAAAGCTGCAGATTTATGCACAACGTTTACAAATTTTACCCAAACTTCAACCAACGTTTTCTCTCTCAATTTTGATCGGATTTGAGCGATTCAAAAGGCTAAATTGTATATTTTTCTGAGGAGAACACCTTGGGAGCTTTAGAAATTGATTTTGATATATCGTTTGAGGTAAAATTCATGTTCCTGCTGCTGCATTGTTAATATATTTCGAAAACTTTAACATGCGATTTATTCCTCATATTAGCTCCATTTTTGAATTGGTTTTTGTCGTTGAATTCCATATCACTTGGAGAACATTTTCATGTAAAAATTTTTAGATTCTGATGGTATTTTTTTGGCGATAAAATTTTTGGACCGTTTTACCCTTTTCACCCGAATTAATTGATTTTAGTATCGTCAGATTCATTATATAATTATGATGCAATATTTGGATAGATCTTGGTGAATTGGAGTGTCATAGAAAGGGAAAAACGTTGAAGTTGATGTGATTCGAGACTTTATATAAGGCATGCAAATTTCTTAACCTTTGTTAAGTTTATAGAATCTTATGCTTCTTGTGTGAGGTGTTGAGAATGATTTTGTGGTATTAAGCTAGTGTTGATGTTGTACCGAACTATGTTGTTGTGAACTGTGCATTGTATTAAAATTAGGCATTTTCTCATTATTGTGTAAACATGCCTATTTGAATTGACTTTTGTGACAAGTATTCTGTGGACTGAAAAAGAATCAGAATTAAAGAGGATGTACCATATTAGAGGGACGTGTTGCACGCCACAATGAATACTATGATTTGAGGGTCGTGTTGCATGCCACGACGGATACTATGATTCGAGGGTCATGTCGCACGCCGCGACGGTTACTATAATTCGAGGGACGTGTCGCATGCCGTAACGGATACTATGATTTGAGGGTCGTGTCACACGCCGCGATAGATGCATAGACTAGAAGTCCCCATGGGTCTCGGACTGTGAGACAATGGGTGTGTATCACTATGACAAACATGCATCATTTTATTTGACATTGCATTGCATTGCATTACACCTCATTATCATTTATTAACATGTGAGTGTTTTTTGTGAAACTTGTGATAGATGCTCTTGATCCCTGGTGTTGTTGATATATAATAGTTGGCGTGGTTATTAAGCTATATGCTATGTACATTGTGAACTTTTAGGCTGAGCTGATTTTATGCAGGTTGTAGTTGTGGCGGTTTGGTTGGAGTGTTGGGGTACATGTATTCTATATTACTTAATTTTGTGTTTAGTAGTTCACTTGCTGAGTACCGTGTGGGTACTCAGCCCTTGTTACATTTTGTAGGATACGAGGCCGATCCCTCTGCTCAGACTTTTCTCATTACAGGATCGAGCTCCTGGATTATTCTTAAGGTAGTTGCTTATGTCTTCAGCAGACCTTCAAGGAATCCATTATTATGTTATGTTCTATTTGAGAACTAGACATTTGAGACATGTATTTTATTTGAGAATTATATATTTAGAGGCTTGTACATGTGACACCAGTCCTTGGGATAGTTGTAGTTTGGTATTGATATGATTAACTATTGTATTAGTCTATTCATCTTCCACAATTATAGTTATGTTTGGATTAGTAAGTGTTAGGTTGACTCGCCTTGGTGGGTTAGATGAGTGCCATCACGACTGAATTTTGGGTCGTGTCAGTATTAAGACTCTCTCTCTTTCTTTAATGTATGTTGACGATAAGGGTGAGCGTGGTTGCTTGTCTTGACCTCCGATAAGTATCTACGTAGTAGAGGTATTGTTGGACATTATGTTTAATTATTCTATGAGCCTTGACTCTCTTGTCTCTTGATTTTTATATTATGAAAGTTTCCCTTTAGCCCCTTTTCCCTTATTTCTATTCTTTCAATGTTATTCAATTGCTTCCGTGACCAAGGATGTGCAATGATATGTTAATAGGCTTGCTTTGGGTTCCTTTGGGGTCCCCATGCGCCCTGTCACATCTAGCCCTAGTTTGGGTCATGACAAACTTAGTATCAAAGCACTAGGTTGGTATATCCTTGGAGTCCAACACACTACGTCAATTAGAGTCCTATCCATGGTTGTGTTGTGCACCACAACTATGAGTAAGAGGCTATGAGGCATTTTAGGAAATATTTTCCTTCTTCATAGTCAATGTCATGCTATAGAGTTGAGGTATGGTTTTCCACCCTAATGATTATTTTTTGATATGCTAGATCATGCCTAACACAAAAGGAAGAAAAGGCTGCACTCTCGAGGAACAACCGGCTCCTCCTGCTCCTCAAGATGGGGGACTGATTCATGAAGGGTTCTGGGATGCTCTCACTTTGCTAGGCTATGTCATGGATAATCAAGTCAGTCAAGGGGCCCATGCCCCTCATTCTCCTACACCGGCATCCCGAGTGAGGGACTTCATGAGCATGAATCCATCAGAGTTCTACGATTCTAAAATGGCTGAGGACCCAATTGTTCATTGATGAGGTTTATAAAGTGATGGCTATCATTGGTGTGAGATCGGAAGAGAAGGTGGAGTTTGCAGCTTATCAACTAAAGTAGGTGGCACAAATATGATTTACTCAATGGAAGGAGGAGAAGGGGAACAATAGTGTGGTGTTATGGGAGGAGTGTAATGTGGCCTTTCTTAACTGGTTCTTCCCTCTTGAGCATAGGGAGGCCAAGATGATGGAGTTCAGGAATTTGAAGTAAGGGTCAATGAGTGTGAGGGAGTATGCCCTCAAGTTCATCGACTTTCTAAATATGCTCCTCACTTGGTGGCCGATCCGAGGTCGAGAACGAGTATGTTTGTAATGGATGTATCTGATTTGGTGAACGAGGAATGTCGGGATTTGTCCTGCTTGATGGCTTATTCTGAACAATTGGAGGAGGAAAAGATGAGAAAGAGGAGTGGTAAGGAGGCCAAGAGGGCCCATGGTGAATGAAAGTCCTAATGTCCCAAAGGTCGTGATAGATGCCATGATGGCCCGTGCTTGAAGAAAACCAATGCTTGTTATGGTTGTGGGGAGATAGGTCACAAGATAATAGATTGTCCTCCTAGGCGCAACAAGGGCAAAGGTGGTGATATTGATAAAGAAGGTGCTCTAAGACTTAATCGGTTTTATGCCCTTCAAGGGACAGAAGGAGGAGATGAGGTGCCCGATGATGCTACCGGTAAGTTAGAGGTTATTTTTTATTTTATTGTGCATGCTTTGATAATCCTGAGTTCTCTATTCTTGTAACAACATCAAAAGTGCTCGAAAATGTGCTTCGAAAATGCCTGGACTTATAATTTCCATACATCTTGAAATCCGTGCGTGATATTAAAATTTCGACTTCATATTCTTGTTCAAGGGGTCATATTGAGTGAGAAAAGGGTCTAACTCTAATTTTAGAGCGATTGATTCACAATTACAAATTTCAAAGTGTCAATTCCTAGAATGGTTTGTGCGTTCTTGGCATGACGCGCCATAGTAAAAATTCTGCCCAATCTTTTTTACTCGGTCCAAGACTTTTAAGCCATATTTCATCCTCATATCACCCAAAAATTTCCCAAATACTCTCTTAAATACATAGACAATATTTCATCTCTAAATTCCAAGTCTGAAAACTCATCCGGATTCTAAGGTTCTCATTCAAGCTTCAAGTCTCCATCTCCAATCATCTTCAAAGATTCTCTAAAGTCAAGGTATGTGGGTTTCTTTCATGGGTTCCTTTTACCCATGGTGCCCAAGCTTCCTTTTACCTTAAATTGTATGATTTAAAGTTGATTTACTCATGGGTCTTAATTATTATGAATTTCATTGCACACTATGTTGGGGTTTCTTAAAAGTACTATTGTTTTAGCGTGTTTTGAGCTATGAATCTAAGATCTATAGTGGGATTTGATGAAGGTTTTTGATGTATGTTACTTGAGGGTGCTACCAAGTATCTTTTGTATCACGATCCAAGCCTAGGGCCTAGACATGATACGATGAATGTGGAAACCGAAGGAACCCCAAAAAAGCCTCATAACTTGTCACTACACATCCTTGGTCGTGGAAGCACATAAAGGACATATAGAGTAGGAATAGGAGCAATGGGGCTAAGGGAAAGCTTGTATAAACATCATAATCAAGAGACAAGAGTCAAAGCTCATAACATGGATACATAACTTGTCCATCAATCACTTCTAAATGCATAGATAGAGTGGGGCCAAAGATAATGTAAGCGGGCTCGCCCTCATAGTCAAAATAGAACATAAGAAAGCGCCTCAATACATAGATAATAGTAACATAGACTAAGGTCCCCAAAGTGGAAGACTCACCAACTAGCTTTGAGTAGAACTGATCTAGCCACATGGAGGAGGAGGATGATCAACTTGAGCACAGTTCCGACATGGTGATATCATGTAGGCAAGAGTATGCATTAGTACATTTGAATGTACTAAGTATGTGGGATGCAATGCAATAATAGATAGACATCATATTAAAAATGCATACATTAGACAATGGGCATAGAATAACAATATGACATGTATGATTAATGCATATGTAAAACATGCTTAAGTAGCTCATCTTTATATCGGATATCATATGTGTAGAAGAGACCAAGCTAGAATCCTAACTTTGGTTGGGAGATGCTATTCACACCTGGACACCCTAGTGGCAAAGTACATACCCTTCACATGGTTGATGCCATTCACACCTGGACACCCTAGTGGTAAGATACATACCCCTCACGTGGTTGATGCCATTCAACCTGGACACCCTGGTGGCAAGGTAAATACCCCTCACATGGTTATCCGAGCTCCTATACCCCCCGGACTGGGCATGGTCTAATGCAACACATAATATACAACATATATATCATGTACGTAAGCTCATTGCATCATCATATAGTAAATCATATTATATCTCATGCTTTGGACTTTCATTTCCACAAGAAACCCTAGCTGAACATTTTACCAAACACTTGGGGTGGGGGTGTAATGGGGATAAAAGACCATGCAATTTGGAGATAAAATCATGCAAGAAAATCTAAAGTAAAGATATCAATCAGTATTTTGCAACACTCCCAAGATATTTATATCAAAACCCTCTCATCAAATTCAACATTAGAGCCAAGATTTAGAGCTCAAAACATGCTAAAACAACCATACTTTCATGAATTAAAATCATTGTGTAATAAATTTTTCAATATACAAGACCCACATGTAAATGCAACTTTAAATCATGAAATACTAGTAAAAAGAGGCTTAAGCACCATGGGTGAAAGGACCCAATGGTTCAACACGACATACTAAGGCTTTGGAGAAGTTCTTGGTGAAGATTGAAAATGGAGGCTTGAAGCTTGAAGATAATCCTTAGCATGGAATGAGGGTTTTGAGTCTTGAATTTGGAGTGAAAATATGGCTAAGTGTTTTAGTGAGTATTGGGAAACGTTTTGGGGAATATGGGGTGGGGAGGGTGAAATAAGGCTAAGTATAGGCAAAAACATGTTTGGGAATACTTAGGCCTAAGACCCCAAAGTCTTGGACCGAGGTAGAAATCACTGGCAGCATATACACAGGTCCGCGATGCAGACTGTTGCGGAGGCCAAATTAATACATGTTCGCGACAACTGCGCATCGTGGTGCTATCACGGACCCTCTCTAGAAAATTGAAAGTTTGGAAATTTGAAATGTGATTTGATTGCTCTAAAATCGTGGTTAGAACCTTTCCCCCCTAATTTTGAACCCCTGAATAAGAATATGAAGTCAGATCTTCAAAATAGCAAATGTATTTTGAGATATATGAAATTTAATATTCCAATCATTTCAAGGCACATTTTTGGGAACTTTTTGGAGCACCACCTTGAGGACCACCTCTACCCAAGGGAACCGCATTCCCACCCCAAACTATTCCATGGTTTCTTGGACAATCTATCCTCTTGTGACCAAGCTCCCCACATTCAAAGTTGGCATTGGAACCCCTCAAACATGGGCCCCTATGACTCTTTCCACATCTACGACACACATCATTAGGAGCCATTCCACCCACACCTTGAGGCCTAGGGAAGTCAGTGGCAAACCCCCTATTAGAAGCATGAGGAGGCCCTTGGCCTTGATGAGATCTAACACCCTTTTGAAACCTACCCTCAAAACTGTCCCTCTTGGCCTTATGATGCTTCCTCTTTCTCAACTTTTCTTCCTCCATTTGTTCAGCATAAGTCATCAATCGAGACAAGTTCATGTCACCAATTAGCAAGGTGGACCAGCATTCTTCACTCACCAAGTCTGAGACCCCCATCACAAATTTATTCATCCTTGATCTAGGATTGCCACACAGTGAGGAACATACTCTCAAAATTGATTTAATTTGAGGGCATACTCCCTCACACTCATAGCACATTGTTTCAAGTTCATAAACTCTACCAAATTTGCCTCCCTAAGGTCAAGAGGGAAAACTGATTAAGGAAGGCCAATTTGAATTCCTTCCAAAGCACCACATAACCATTACCCTTCTCCCCCTTATTGATCATACCAAATTTGGGATACCCCTTTGAGTTGGTACACCGCCAACTCCGCCTTTTCATTCAACCAAACACCCTTGATATTCAAGATTTTGTAGACATCATCAATGAACTCTTGTGGATCTTCATCCACCTTTGACCCATGGAAAACCAGAGGATTCAACATCATAAAGTCTCTTACCTTAGCTCTCGGAGTAGTAGCATGAGTGGCTTGGGCCCCTTGTTGGACTTGGTTGGCCACCACTTGGGCAAGCATAGTAGGAGCATCCCGAAGCTCACCATTGGTAGGTTGCTCCTCGGGAGTTTGGGCCCATCTTCCTCTAGTGTTTGGCATGATCTAGCATAGCAATGGACAATCGTTAGGGGAAAATACTTACCATTACTCTGTAGCACGACTTAGAACAAGAAGAAGGGAAATATTTCCTAAAATGCCTCATAGCCTCCTACTCATAGTAATGACGCACTTCACAACCATGAATAGGACTCTAATCGATGCGGGGTGTTGGACTCCAAGGACGTAACAACCTAGTGCTCTGGTACCAAGTTTGTCATGACCCATGCATAGGGCCTAGACTTGACACGATGAATGGAGAACCTGAAGGAACCCCAAACAAGCCTCTTAACTTGTCATTACATATCCTTGGTCGCAGAAGCATATAAAAGATATATAGAGTAGGAATAGGGGAAATGGGGCTAAGGGAAAGCTTGCATAAACATCATAATAAAGAGACAAGTGTCAAAGCTTATAACATGGATACATAAATTGTCCAACAATAACCTCTAAATACGTAAATAGAGCGGGGGCCAAGACAAAGTAATCGGTCTTACTCGCATAGTCAAAATAGAACATAAGAAAGTGTCTCAATGTCACAACCGAATCCTACGGCGTAGACGTGATCAGTGAATGGGGAACCCGAAGGAACCCCAAACAAGCCTCATAGCATATCATTACACATCCTTGGTCGCGAAAGCAATGTAAAACAACATAAGAAATATAATAAGCGGAATTAGTACTAAGGGAGAGAGAGATTTATACTTACTTTGCTTGAATATCATGAGTGAGTCAAAGCTCAAGCATAATACATAACATGTCCAACAACACCTCTACTATATAGTAAAGAGTGGGGGCCAACACAAGCAACCGGGCTCACCCTCATAGTTAATACATACACAAAAGAAAGATAGCCCTAAAACATAGCATAAGAGAATAGTCATTGTCCCAGAATGAAGGACTCACCAAAGGCTAACTTGAACAATCCGTCTAGCTATAAGAAGAATCAATAGGAGCTCTGGTTCTTACATGGTAACATCATGTGGGCATAGAGTATGCATTAATACATTTGAATGTACTAAGTATGTACAATGCAATGCAACAATTAGTAGGCATCTTAATCAAAATGCATAATATTAAACAATAGACATAATATAACAATATGACATATATGTTCAATGCTTAAGTAAAACATGCTCAAGTAATTCATGCTCATATAGGATATCATATGTTAAGAAGAGACCAAGCTAGTTATTCAAGGTATAACCCCTTAGTGGTTGTGTGGTATAAATCCCTCACATGGTTGATGATAATCATACCTTATCAACACGGTGACTAAGTATAAATCCCTCGCATGGTTGATGATAATCACACCTTATCAACATGGTGACGAAGTATAAACACCTTGCATGGTTGATGGGTATAAATTCCCAACATGGTTTCTGGGGCTCTTGTCCCCTCGGATCGGGTATGGTCTAATGCAACACTTTGTATAGAGTATATCATATACATAAGCTCATTTCATCATTATAACATCAATCATATCATATCTCATGCACTGGACCTTTAATTCCTCAAGAAACCCTAGCCGGATTATTAAACACATGGGGATGTGAAGTTGGGGTAAAAGACCATGCAATTTAGAGATAAAATCATACAAGAAAATCTATTGTAAAACCATCAATCAACACCTTGCAACACCGTCAAGACATTCACATCGAAACCCCTCATCAAATCCAAAATTAGATCTAAGATTTAGAGCTCAAAACATGCTAAAACAACTATACTTTCATGAACTAAAATCACTATGCAATAAATTTCTCAATATACAAGACCCACATGTAAAACTAACTTTAAATAATGCAATATTAGTAAAAAGGGGACTTAAGCACCATGGGTGAAAGGACCCAATGGTTCAACACCATATACCATAACTTTGGAGAACCCTTGATGAAGATTGAAAATGGAGATTTGAAGCTTGAATGAGATCCTTGATGAAATCCTTAAGATTGGTCTTGAGTTTGGGACATGAATTTAGGGTGAATTATGAGTCTAACTGTTTGAGAGGATATTGGAGAATTTTAAGGATGATATGAGGTTGATATAAGACTAAGTATATACATTTTAAAGTGTGGGACCCTTAAGCCCAAGACGTATAAGGATTGGATCAAAAAAATTAATACAGGCACCAAAAACAATAGGGCCGTGTCACGGAAGAGACACGAAAACCCAACTAGTATTTGCATATTTTGGGCAAATGAGTTCTACGAAAATAGGCATAAATCTTTCATCCGAACTCGAAATGAGGTTAAACCAAGTGCATTGGAAACTAATTCAAAGGTGTTTAATTTGGTAGGTCATGGGCCACCTAGTTCTTTGTGTACTAAGAGATATGTTCCTTCAAAGTTAATCCTCCTAAATCGAGTTTTTTGCAATTTTCGGATTTTGATACGGTTGCTCTAAAATTCTGGTTAGACCCACTACCCAATCAATTTGACCCCCTGAACAAGAATATGAAGTTGGATTTTTGAAATAGCGAATGGATTTTTAGATATATGGAAATCAGAATTTCGGATACTTCCAAGGCATATTTTTAGAAACTTTTTGGGGTCGTTACACTCAGTACATGTATAATAGCAACATAGACTAAGGTCCCCGGAGTGGAAGACTCACCAACTAGCTTTGAGTAGAACTGATCTAGCCATGTAAAGAAGGAGGATGATCAACTAAAGCACCGGTTCCTACATGGTGATATCACGTAGGCAAGGGTATACATTAGTACGTTTGAATGTACTAAGTATGTGGGATGCAATACAATAATAGATATAAATCATACACAAAATGCATACATTAAAGAATAGGTACAGTATAACTACATGACATGTATGATCAATGAGCAAGTAAAACATGATTAAGTAGCTCATGCTCATATCGGATATCGTATGTGTAGAAGAGACCAACCTAGAATCCCAACTTTGGTTGGGAGATGCCATTCACACCTAGACACCCTGGTGGCAAGGTACATACCCCTCACATGGCTGATGTCATTCACACCTGGACACCCTGGTCGCAAGATACATACCCCTCACATGGTTATTCGGGCTCCTATACCCCCCTGACTGAGCATGGTCTAATGCAACACATTATATAAGATCATGTACATAAGCTCATTTCATCATCATATAGTGAATCATATTATATCTCATGCTTTGACTTTCATTTCCACAAGAAACCCTAGCCAGATATTTTATCAAACACTTGGGGGGGGGGGGGAAGGGGCAGGTGTAATGGGGTTAAAAACCCTGC
>JAOTQR010077810.1:0-11838 GCA_025774065.1 Solanum ossicruentum | reverse complement strand
GATGGGAAAACTTACTTGGAATGTTGCTCAACCTTCCTCTTCTTCCTCAACTCTTCTTCTTCTCCTCAAGCTTTCAATATTGCAAGAAATAAGAACAATGGTCTTATTTTGACCAAGTGTGGATATATATAGAAGACATACTTCTTAAAATTGCATCATAAGGGTTTCTAGATTGCCTATTGATCAATTAGGTCCCAAACTTTTCTATTTCAATCCAATTAAGGACTTCCGACTTCAATTTTATTTTTATCCTTAATTTAACGAGAGTACGGGGTCTAACACGTTTGGTATATACTTTAGCTTTGATATCTACTTCATGTATTTGTATATATTCGAGGGTATGACGGGGCCCTGTCCCGTCTTATGATTTGATTCGTCTGTATAGAGGTCTATGGATACACGTGGTTATGGGATGATGTCTGTGATATGATTATGTATGTATGACATGATTATTAGGCGGCAGGACCGTAGCGGAGACCTTGTCGGCCCGCATTTATGATTATGTATAAAGAGACATATTGGTATTGTTGTCTGGGAAACTGCTGGATTGATTCCTTGCAGGTGGGGTTAGTTAATAAAACTAAGGAAACTCTGCCGAAATTTCGGTAGGTTTCCAGGTCATGTAAATGAGGGAATTCAATTTAGTATGTGTCGAGGTACCCCTATCGGGCACTGGTCACGACTTTCAGGTGGGGTGTGACACAAAATGACCACGGTGTATGGTGATTAAAAAATAGATCCAATACCAGCAATGTAATGTAAGTGTTGATTCACATGATGAAAGAACTAGACAAGACTTAAAATGCATGCATCTTCAGTGACAAATATAAGACACACATAGACTCAAGCACTATACAAGCTAATATTGATAAATATTCCTAGAAAATTGATAATATTCATGTTGGCATACCTCTATTAAAGGGCTTAATGAAATTCTGGAAGCTAAGGAGACACAATAAAATGTTGTTGACCTATAATAAAAAATAAAAAAGATGATTATCATTGAAGAAGAGCTCTAGAATTGGGACTACAAGTGGGTTAAAGGCCAATTGTTTACACATATTTCATATTATTTTCTGTGATGAAGAAGGTGCTTATGATTTCTTCTGTGGACCACCTCAACAATCAAATACATATAAAAAAAAAGGATTGGCAGCCCGCCTACGTGGTATCACCCGAATCCACCAATCCCTTCTAATTTTTAAATTTGCAATCCTACCCTTTTGTGCCACTCTGCCAACCCCATACACATCGAAAAGTGCATAATTAAGAAAATAAATAATCCGCCAACCCCACACACATCGACCTAAGTTTATATTAGCTAAAGTTATTTCTAAGGATTCTATGAAAATTTATATTAAAATATTATTAGCACAAAGCTTACATTATTTTACTTAATAAGTCAATTAAAAATCGCGCGAAACTCGAGCAAATTACCTTGTATATATACACACACATACACACTAGTGGTGAAGGTCTATGCTAGCACTAACCCAATATAAATTATTTTTTAGTTTCAATTTATGGAACATGGATAATTTTTCCTATATATTTTAGATGATATTATAAATTTATAATTGAAGCAGCTAAAAAATATTATGAAGTCGTTGCAGTAGATACGGCAATACAGAACTGCCTTGAAAAGATTAAATTAAAAGTCCACAAATTGTTTTTTGTTGGATCAAATCTAAAATATAAATTATTTTTTAGTTTCGATTTATATGGCATTAATAGATTTTTCCTATATATTTTAGAAGACATTGTAAAATTATAATTGAAACAGCTAAAGAAATATTGTGAAGTCGTTGAAGCAGAAATGTCAATACATAGATGCCCTGAAAATATTAAATTAAAAATCTCACAAATTATTTTTTTATTGGCTCATTGGAAGCTGCTCAAGCAAGCAGCCAAATATAAATTTTTTTTTTGTTTCAATTTATGTGACATTGATAGATTTTTTATCTATATTTCAAATATTATTGTAAAATTATAATTGAAGCAGTTAAAAAAATACTATGAAATAATTGAAGTAGATATGTCAATACGCAGTTATCTTGAAAAGATTAAATTAAAAAGAACACAGAATATATTGTATTGGCCATATAATAAAGGCAAAAGAGTAGACAGCTAAAGCATATAGGACAACCAGAAGATGAAGCAGACAACTACGAACAAAAATTGTTGCCTTAATTTTTTATATATAAATAATATAGTAAGATAATATAATAACAAATAAAGCTAAACTACCTAAAACTACTCAAACCCACTTATCCAAATCCTTCTCTAGATGTACACTACCCCTACTTCCTTTCCCTATTTTCCCACGTAACTCACCCTCACGTACCCACTCACCACTTCACACATCTCACACTCACATATACAACTACATATCCAAGACAACAACATATATAACCGACATCTTTTCTATTCTAGAATAATATAGATACATGTTTCCTGGCAACACACACACACACACATATATATATATATATATATACACACACACCCACGTAATAAGAACAAAACAAAGAAAAAAAAGACTCCTATCCTGCTCAAACACATTCTTGCATAGTTTCTTTGGAAAAACCAAAATGTATACACAAAAAAAAATCTGCACAAAGCGCACTCACAAAAAAAAAATTCTCAAAAACACAACTAAGAAAAAAGTTAAGTTTGAAATTTGCTTTGATAATTTGAGTTCGTGATTTTTAGTTGTGATAATTTTTCTTCTCATGAATTAATATTCAACAAGGGTAATATTTAGTTTCTATTATATTATTTGATTTCTCATTTATATAAGACATGACTCCAATTTTATCAAGTTATTCCTATTTTATAAGTTTAATAACTATGACATTATAATATGAAATAGATTGAGAATTTGTATATCAGTAAATTTAGAATGAAACCGATGTAACATGTGATTATTTATTTTTGCATGCTCAAATGTTCAATTTTTTTACTAGTTCTTGATTAAGAATATGAGAAATTGATGTTCTAAGCTACGTAACTAATTGATATTTGGAAAAAATGCAAGATTACATACTTATTTTACAATGTAGGTACCTGTCCCAATATATTTACAAAATGTAGTTTATTATTTACAACAATGTACAAGTTTATTATTATCATTAATATATTTTTTTGTTCAAAAAAAGAACATTTAATGTTTATTTGTTCCTTATTTCAAGCTTCGGTTATTTATGGTACTGGATTAGTTGACCATTATTAGATATATTTCACATATATTTTTCTGCCTATATTTATGGCTTCTTGCTTCCTTTTTTTTCATTTACTGTATTATTGAGATTTTGTAAAAATTTTATTTAAAAACATTCCTTTTTTGATTAGTCTGAGAACCTAACATTTGGTTTCCCATATAAGTACCTCCTCATTGTAACCTTCAAATGGTGCACCATCAAACATTGCTTCACTAGCAGCTCTCACAACATTCATAATTTTATGATTTTCTCCCATTACATCCTTAGTCAAGAGGTGAAGCTGAGTTAACATTATAGTCATATTCTCATCTCTCTCTTGATCTTTAGCGAGCTGCTCCTTGGATGAAGGTATCATGTCATCTCTTGTGTACCATGCTCGGGTAATCTTTGGCATGCCATCTAGGAGGTCATAAGCTTCAGATAACGTTTTTGTCATTAGTCCTTGTCACAACCCAAGCCTGGGGCCTAGATGTGACATGGCGAATGGGAAAATCGAAGGGACCCTAAACAAGCCTCTTAGCATATCATAAGCACATCCTTGGTTGCAGTAGCAAATTAAGACAATAACAAGTAACTATAGAGTCTAAGGGGAAGCGGGACTTGGGACTTGCATCTCAACAATCAATATAAAGAGCATAGAGGGAAGTACAAGTCTAAGGGAAGTCTTTCATAATAAAATAGCATAAAAGGAGTCAAGCTCATAATACAAACCATCTCAATATCCAACAACACCTCTACTACGGATGGGGCGGGGGCCAAGACATCACTCGGGCTCACCCTCATAGATCAATATCAAAAATATGAGACCCGGATATGAGGACTCGCCAATAACTAACTTCAAATATCCGGCTAGCCACGTGGAGGAGAAGGATCAATGGGAGCTCTGATTCCTACATGGTGATATCATGTAGGCATAGAGTATGCGTTAGTACTTGGAATGTACTAAGTATGTGGGGTGCAATGCAACATGAATCGCATGCCGTAGTAATCAAGGTGCTTAATCATAATTGATAGAGATGAGCTCAATATGACATGTATAATCAATGCTTAGGTGTAAACATGCTTGAAAATTATCATACTTGCATAACTTGTTCCACACAATAAAGTGACATGAATAGCTCATCCAAATACATTGTACTAAAGGATGAGGAATATAGCATGTATCATGACCCTTTCTAGTAGGTAATGAATAGTATATGGTGTTAAGTCGTATATGAGGGTAAGACATACAACATGGTTCATGACCCCTCTACGTAGATATATAAGATAGTAAGTAGTATTGATTTGTACATGAGGGTGAGACTTACAACATGTTTCATGACCCCTTAATGTAGATATTTTCCTTGGACTAGGGGGTGAGGTATACAACATGATTCGTGACCCATCTAGTAGGCTTCACAATTCACATGAAAACAAAGATAGAGTAAGAGCTCAACAATTCACATGTAGATCACAGAATCTTTTTACGAGTTTAATACATGCTTGGGAACCCATAAATCATCATAACATGCTTGTGATGTAAATTCATATAATAATCTCTCTTCAACATCAAGAATCCTTGTCAAGTGGGCATAAGCCATTACTTAAAATCATGCATTTCAGGAGTAGTAAGATCAATCAATTTCAAAATCATTCAAATCAACTCACCAATATTGTAGTAAAACTCTCATATTTTAGGAAAATGTTATATTTCAAGATATATAGGGAAATAATTAGTTTAAATCATTATCTTTCAAAATTTGGATACGGGAGCATGAAATTCATCTTAATATCAAACCCCAACAATATTTTGGCATTAAACATCATTTCTTGCAACACCCATATAGAGGACATATGTAAAATGCATACTAATATCATCATAAACAAGAGTTCATAAAACCCTCCAAAAATTCATAAATATCACATATACTTTACTTCATGATAATGCATAAAATAAATCATAAAAGAATGCATAGTAATGATACCATATTCAAGAGTTGATAAATAACCATAGAGACTCATAAACTTCATGTAGTAAGAAAGGAGAAATGGTTGAACTCGTGGGAAGAAAGTTTCCCACAATCAAACCCACATATCTAAACTTTGAAATTTCTTGAAGAAAATTGGAGGAAGACTTGGGGCTTGAGTTGAGTACTTGAATTCGAAAGTTGATCCTTGAGATTTCTTGAGATTGAATGGAATATTTGGTGATGTTTTGGTGAGAATTTTAAGCGGGTTGTGAGGTTCATAGGGTTGAAAATAGTTAAGGAAAACGGGTCTTTCACATTTAAATGGACATTGGGTTATTACCCAAATGCACTTGGATGGAATAAGAAAATTGGGAGAAAAATTGCACTGGTCCGCGTCCAGTCCGCAACGCTGACCAAATGCGAAGTAGAATCCAACACTAATCCGCGCCCAGGCCTTGTCACACCTGGAGCACGGATGCTCAGTGAAATTGATTAATTAATGAAAATTATTTTTCGCTACGAGAGTAGAAAGTTTTTGATCCTTTCGACTGGTCATCTATAGAAACAGGGGAACGAATAAATCCTAAGGCAACTTATAAACAAGTAAGCCAACAATGAATCCTGAGTTAGCTTATAGATAAGGGAGCCAACTAATAAAATAGTAAAGTAACTTTAGAACTTGTCTCATCTGAAATGTCATCATCAAAAAGAGCGAGATTGTTAGCATCTAATATTTGGACGATCGCATTTACAGAAGAAATCAAAAAGGGAAAAAGAAGGCCTCATAAGAGCCTCTAAATATTCATAGAAAAAGAAAGAAAAGATTCTAAAAAATTTGCCAAAGAATCAACGAGAAACACAAGGGGTCATATCCAAAGTGCTTTCCAATCACAATAGAAGATTCAAGAGATCAATGCAAAGGAAGGCTATCCAGTGGCTGGATGAATCCCCAATCAAGGAATGTTGCAAATCCTTGATGGGAAGAAAATCCCTTGGGTCAAGGAGAAACTCCAATATCTAGATTTCAAAAGCTTTTTATATCAACACTCTCTTTCTCTCAAAAGGAGTTTTGATGGTCACTGAAAAAGATCTAAGCTTAAGTATTACTTTTGTAATTATTACAAAAATTGTACTCTAAGTGTGAATAATAGTTAAAAAAAATATTCTAGAAAAAGTGTAAAATATTGTCTGTAACTTATCATTCTCAGTTGAGCTTTAAAGGAATTCTTTATGACCCAAGGGGATTAGAAGTTGGACCACATTGGTGTATTGAACTAGTATAAAAATTGATGGTCTTCGCTCTTACTTTTGTTAGGCTTAATTCTGAATTTGTGATATTGACTTAAGTTCTAATCGACTATCAAGAAGAAATAGGCAACTATCCTTAAAATTTCTATTCACCCATTCCCCTCTTGGTTATCAAATTCATGTATAATTGAATCAATAATAATGAATAAAAACATAATTCATGAAGTCCAATGCTAGATCATCAAAATCCAAAACTTTTACATTGAAAATTCATAGAAAAAGACGAGAAGTTTTTGGGCTTATTGAATGAATATCTATATACCTCAAGTAGAATCCTTGATTATAATGTGAAATTGAAGGCTTGAATTGAAGACTCTAGAGCTTGACCTTTATCTTTCCTTAGGAGAAGAAGACTTGAGAAAATTTTGGAGTTTGGGTGACTGAGTGGGAATGGATAGTTTTAAAAGTACAAATTCAATTATAAGATTTAGGAATAAATTAGAAACAATGTAGATTTAATATTAAAAGTATCAATAATATCTAAAAATAACCTTGAAAACCTGTTGTTTACTGACCACGAGGGTCATCTGCTGTCCATGATTCTTTTTGCAAACTGTAGAACCTTATTTGTAAAAATTAGTCCTCAAATTGAAGTTTAAAAGTTTTTTATGTGAGTGAAATGATTCCTAAAAAGTGCCCGAAAATGTGCCTCAAAAGTGCCTCAAATTGTAATTTTCATATATCTCAAAATCTGTGTGTGATATAAAAAATTTGATTTCATATTCTTGTTCAGGGGGTCAAATTGAGTGGAAAATGAGTCTAATCGTGATTTAAGAGCAACCTTAATAAAACTTGAAAATTACAAAAATGAGTTTTCCAGTGAGGTTTCCATGTCCCTGGCGCGATGCGCCAAAAGCGCGCCTCAGTGTAAATTTTATCCGTTTTTCAAGTTAGGTCCAAGGCTTTTGGGTCTTGGGCCTAAGTATTCCCATACATGAAAATACCTATACTTAGTCTTATTTCACCCTCATATCATTCAAGACATTCCGAAAATACTCTCTCAAATACTTCAACAATATTTCATCTCCAAATTTCAAGTCCCAAAACTCATCCGGGTCTTAAGGTTCTCATTCAAGCTTCAAGTCTTCATCTCCAATCTTCTTCAAGGATTCTCCAAAGTCAAGGTATGTGGGTTTCTTTCATGGGTCCTTTCACCCATGATACCCAAGCTTTATTTCACCTAAAATTGCATGATTTAAAGTTGATTTACTCATGAGTCTTATTCATTATGAATTTCACTATACACTATGTTGGGGTTTCATGAAATTGTGATTGTTTTAGCATGTTTAAATCTATGAATCTAAGGTCTATTGTGAGATATGATGAAGGGTTTTGCCATATATTGTTTGAGGGTCTTACCAAGTATCCATTGATGGTTTTATATTAAATTTTCTAGCATGACTCCACTCTTGAAATGCATAATTTTACACTAGTACTATACACCAACCAAGTATTTGATAAAATGTCTGAGTTATGATTTCTTGGGAAATTGAAGGTCCAATGCATGTTTTATGAGTTGAATGACTTTATAATTATAAAAGGAATGTATGTATATGATATTATCTCTATAGTGTTGGGAATTGACTAAGCCTCACTTGGGGGGTTATAGGCTCAGGTAACCTTGTTGAGGGGTTTGTGTCTTGATCGCCTCGCTGGGGAGTGGTAGGCCCATACAACCATGTCAAGGGGTTTGTACCTTTATAATCATGTTGAAAGGTTTATACCTCATCAACCATGTTAAGGGGGGAGGGGTTGTACATCATCAACCATGTTGAGGGTTTTGTACCTCATCAACTGATTGAGGGGTTCGCACTTCATTCTCCTCTCCAAGGGGGTGGTAGGCCTTGGATATACACTAAAAATGGTCAATCCTTACACATGTATTATGTTCTATATAAACATGATTTTACTTCAAGCATCACTCATACATGCTATATTGTTATATGCTTATTCATTGCCTATGCTAGGCATTTTGATTATAGTGCTTATCACTTGTTTCCTTGCATCCTACATACTTAGTACATTCAAACGTACTAACGCATACTCTATAACTACATGATGTCACCATGTAAGAACCAAAACCCAACTTGATCATCTTTCTCTACATAGCTAGTACGATTTCTCTCAAGCTAGTTGGTGAATCCTCCATTCCGAGGACAATGACTATATTCTCATGCTTTGTATTATGACTCTCTTTCTTTATTGTACAATTGACTATGAGGGTAAACCTGGTTGCTTGTCTTGGCCCCCGCTCTTATCTATGTAGTAGAGGTGTTGTTGGACATGTTATATATCTATGCTATGAGCCTTGACTCTCTTATTCTTGATGTTATGATATGAAGTTTCCCCTTAGTCTCTTATGCCCTTATTTCAAGATTATTATGTCATTCACTTGCTTCCGTGACCAATGATGTGTAATGATATGTTAAGAGGCTTACTTGGGGTCCCTTCGGGTTCCTCATGCACCATGTCACCTCTAGTTATTGCTAACTCATGTTTCTTCATGAGGGAAAATCACTTGATTACCTTTCACAGTACGGTAGCTAAGACTCAAATTGATTACCTTATCCTCCGGAAGGGTGATAGAAGCCTTTATAAGAACTGCAAGGTTATTCCAAGTGTATTTCCTCTCAACATAGTCTTCTAGTGATGGATATAGAGATTAAGATAGATAAAAAGAGGAAGGTGATTTATACCCAACCGAGGATTAGATGGGGAGGCCTAACTCTTGCCTTTTCTCGAGAGATAGAAGAACGATTGACAAACTTAGAGGCTTAGAGTACTACCGCAAATGTGAATAATATGTGAGAAACTACTGCTGGTTGCATTAGAAAGGTAGCTACCGTGGTACTAGGGATTTCGAGAGGGACCTTTGGTGGATGATAGGGTGATTGGTGGTGAAATGACGAAGTTCAAGATAAAGTGAAAGCTAAAAAGGTTGCTTATACGAAGTGGTTGGATTGTAGGGATGAGGATGAAAAGCGAAGGCTTAAGGAGATCTATAAGACGACTAAGTCAGAAGCAAAGATGGCGGTGACGAGTGCTAAATCAGCACCATATAAGTGCCTAGATGAGGAGCTAAGTGATAAAGGCGGGACCAAGAGATTGCATAGGCTCGCTAAAGGGAGAGAAAGGAAAGCTCGTGACTTGGACCAAGTGAAGTGCATCAAGGATGAAGAGGGTGAGGTGTTGGTGGATGAGACTTCCATTAAACTGCGATGGCAAACTTATTTTCATAAACTCTTAAACGAGAAATGAGATAAAGATATTGAACTGGGAAAGTTGCTACACTCTAAAAGTCATCGAGATTTTGGCTATTGCAGGCGGTTCAGAGTTGAGGAGGTTAGAAGGTCTATTAATAGGATGAAGAGAGGGAAAGCGATCGGACATGATGAGATTCTGGTATAATTTTGGAAGAATATGGTCAAAGATGACATAAAGTGGTTGACTAGACTGTTCAATGCTATTATGAAGACTACCAAGATGTCGGGTGAATGGAGAAGAAGTACAACGGTTTTATTGTTCAAGAACAAGGGTGATATTCAAAATTGTAACAATTACAGGGGTATCAAGTTGTTAAGTCACACTATGAAGGTTTGCGAGAAGAGTGGTGAAGATGAGGGTATGAAAAGTAATGTCTATTTCGGAGAATTGATTTTGATTCATGCTGGGTTGGTCAACTACTGAAACAATCCACCTTGTTCGGAGATTACTGAGAAAATATAAGGAAAGAAAAAAGGACGTTCATATGGTGTTCATCGTTCTCGAGAAGGCCTATGATAAAGTACTGAGGGCTGTCCTATGGAGATGTCTAGAGGTGAAAGGCGTCTTAATGACATATATTAGGGTGATAAAGGAAATGTATGATAGAGCCAAAACTCGGGTAAGAACGGTGGGAGGACACTTAGAGTATTTTCCTGATGAGATGGGACTTCATCAAGGATTTGTGTTGAGCCCTTGATAGATGAGCTGACATAATCTATCTAGGAGGAGGTTTTATAGTGTATACTATTTGCAGATGACATACTACTAATTGATGATACACGGACTAAAGCTAATGATAGGTTGGAGGCTTGGAGACACTCCTTGGAGTCCAAACAATTCAAACTGAGTAGGACTAAAACAGAAATACTTGGAGTGCAAATTCAGTGTTGTGATGGATAAAGCGGACACTGATGTGAAACTTTTCACTCAACCTATCCCCAAGAGGGAAAACTTTAAGTATTACGGTCTATTACCCAGAGTAGTGGCGATATCGATGATGATGCCACATATCGTATTGGGGCAGCATGGATAAAATGGAGGCTTGCCTCTAAAGTATTGTGTGATAAGAAGATACCACATAAACTCAAAGGTAAGTTTTACAGAATGGTGGTTAGACCATCTTTACTATATAGGGTGGAGTATTGGCCAATAAAAATTGCACATGTTCAGAAGATACAGGTTGCATAGATGAGGATGTTGAGATAGATGTATGGTTACACCACGAGTGATAAGATTAGAAATGAGCGGGAGAAGCTAGAGGTGGCCCCTGTGGCTGATAAGATAAGGGAAGAAAGATTGCGATGGTTTGGATACGTGCAGATAAGTATTACTGATGCTCTTGTTAGGAGGTGCAAGAGGTTGGATTTAAGAGTTACACGGAGGAGTAGAGATAGACCGAAGAATTATTAGGGGGATGGTGGTGGTCAGACAAGATATGGTGAAACTTGATCTCACGAAGGACATGACCTTAGATAGAAAGGAGTGGAGGTCGCGAATTAGAGTAGTAGACTAATTGGTTGGTAGGGTTAGGTAGAGTAGCAAATTAATTGGTTGGCAGGGTTAGGTGGATTCTTAACCTTGGGGTATAGTAGGGTAGTAGAAGTATTCATGTTTTATATCATATGTTGTCATTATATGTTATATACATATTGATGTTATCGTTATATCATGTTGATTTTCACACTATCATGTGTGTTGTGTTGTTAGTCGTCTTCTCTATTTCCCTTCCTTTTCCTTCCCACTTTTTCATACCTAGTTTATTTTGCTTATGAGTTTTTGAGACGAGGGTTTCCAAGAAACAACCTCTCTACCTTGTGAGGTAGCGGTAAGATCTGCATACATTCTATCCTCCCCAAACCACACTTGTAGGATTCCACTAGGTATGTTGTTTTATTTTTTCATCTTTCTTTTTTTCTCTTTCTTTATTCTTTTTTTCATTTATTATTATTATTATTAATAGTTTTCTTAATTTTTTAAATTTATTATTTTTACTTTTTTCTATTTTTTTAAAAAAAATTCTCTCTCTCTCTCTCTCTCTCTCTCTCTCTCTCTCTCTCTCTCTCTCTCTCTCTCTCTCTCTCTCTTCTTTCTTTTTT
>JAOTQR010077809.1:0-11838 GCA_025774065.1 Solanum ossicruentum | reverse complement strand
AAATTGATCGAAATGCCCCTCAAAATAAAAGAAAAATTTTCATTAGGAATAGCCCAATCCGCGACGTGGACGGGGTGTGCAGTGTATTTTTTCTAAAAAATTTTTGAACGAGTTTTCTAGTTCCCATCGAGAATAAAACTAAAAAAAATAAGTCTAGGTCCATGTCCCAGGCACTTCGCACCTTGGGCGTGCATCGACATTAGAATTCCTCTCAGATCGAAAAATTATTTTTTCAATTCGATGGCTCTAAACTCTGAACTAGACCATTTTCCACTCAATTTTCTATTTTAATTGCATATCCAGTCTCCGATTCGCAAAATAAAGCATGGAAAGATGCATTACACGCACATTTTTATTCTAGGATATTTTAGTAATTTTACTGGGTGTTACACACATTTCATTTCAACTCACTCCTAAAACAACCTAACTCTGGACTCTCCTAAAATACTCTTATACTCATCCAAGGCATCCAACTGAAGAGTGTTTCAGATTCCTTCACTTCCAGACTAGATATCTTCTACTAAATCGCACCAAGGTGTGTGGATTTTGATTTGTGGGGAACTTCTCTCCACAAAGCTCAAATATTCCTTTTCTCCATTTGTTCTCAAGTTATTAGAATGTATGAAATTGTATGAACTCTTTTCATATATTGATATTATGAAGTATTTTATGATATTCTACTTTTGTATACTATTTTATAGTGAAGTCATAGGAACTTTATGGTTTAAGAGATGGTTTTATGATACCCTAACTAGGGTTTTTTCTTATGTATAGGGGGAGGGGAGTTGTTTGAAAGGTTTTAAATGGTCACCATTTATTTTGTTTATGAGTGTTACTCAATTTCATGATTTCAAGCCTTCATGCATGAACTCACATTGATTGAGCTAAATTACACGTTAGAATCGATGATTACCTTATAAATAAAAGTTCATGAGTATTATAAATGTTGAGGGCTATCAAGTATGTAACAATTCCATGGAAATATTATGAATATCATGCAAAATTATGAAGCTCTTCATATGATGATTAATTTCCACGACAATTTTCCTATGTTTCTAGGTTTAACTCTCAACCTAGGAGCTCCCTTGGTACCTTTTACCACCCCACCCTTTCTCTCAATAGTGGACGTAATCTTGGAGTCTTAAACTACTTATCAAACCTCGAAGCCACCAACTATAGTTATATACAACACAAAGAATGGGTGATCCATAACGTAAAAAATCCTAAATCTAAACAGTGACAGGCACGCAATACAATAAAGAAAATAAAAAACTAGATAAGACAAGATAAGAAAGGGGGTGACAGATTACACCGTGAAGTCAATGGGAGTTTAAAAACTACTATGGTTAGATTTTCTGAAATTCGGTGAGATTTGATGTACTCCTTACTCTGTCGATCGTCGGAGTACATGAACCATCTATTATTAGAATAGGGTTTCTATATAACAGGTAGTCCCCGTTGAATATTTACAGTTAATCATGATCATTTTGGATGGTGACTTTCCTACTTAAAGTATCATGCAAATAAATGTAGTCTGCCAAGAGGTTAACTATTTTGCATGGTTCCTTAAAATATCAAGCTAATTGTTATCAATCTTTCCACTATTTTGTCTGATTCCTTTACATGGTGATAAAAATGTGAGTTTGACTCATTGTAAAAGTCTAAGCAAGTTTCATTGAAGGATATTTCTTCTTGTTTTGCCAAAGAAATTCTCGGCTATACATACTCTAGTTTCATCACGTTTCCTTTCTTGTGCAATATATTCGGTACCTTTTTACAGTAAGTCTTAATTGTCAATGATCATTGTGCTTTAATTTCTAAGATAAGTTTTTGCCTTTAAAAATGTATTCATCTTTTGTTCCAGTTAAACTGTCAACATTAATTGATTGTGAACTCAAACAAAAACTATTCTTTAGAGAAATGGGTCACCTGAAAAACCAATACTGCTCTGCAATTCATGTGGATCAAGATGGTGGGTTAAGAGGACACTAGAATACTATATTCCTAGACATGCAAACGGAGGAATACAAAGCTCTTAGTTACCTTCTTAGAAGAAGTCAGCTCGTGATGACCAAAGCATGAAGTTAGAGTAGAGGTTTCTGGGCAGGATTGCTCTTCAACTTGTCTTGAAGAGGAACAATAATATATCAAGCTTAGGTTCAACAGGGTCATCCTCAAACAACTGCATGTAGATGGAAGAAACAAATGGTAAAACAGTTTGACTCATCTATAAAGCACTTAACTTCTCTCAGCAAATATGACACATGTTTCGAATCAAATTCTTTATTAAGTATAAGGGTTATAAAAACGAAAACTAGTAACTTCCTATTCAATTTCTGCCTGATTGCTTTCTTTTGTTTTGCATGATAATAAGCCTAAAACTCTTAGTATCAAAGTAAACTATGAGATAGATAAAAGTAGACAACCAAATAATAGTAACTCTTAGTATCAAAGAAAATTATGAGATAGATAAAATTAGACAACCAAATAATAGTAGATACACCTTCTCAAAAATTAATTTTGCAAGTCATTGTCTTCTGAGTCAAAAGAGTAGGAAGAAACAATTCATCTGATATAATTATTGATCCAAGTAAAAACAACTCTTATACCGTTAATCAAAAATAGAAAACTTTTCTCACCTCTTACCCCCACACAAGCAAAAATCTTGAGCTCCAAGACAATTTGATAAGCATGTACCAAGATTCACGATACTTGAATTTCTTTTCAAGAAGAAAATTCTTTACATTTCCTGATGATTGTGATGCGCTTGTCAAATCACATTGAGGGTTTACTCCAAAAAAGTATAGAAAATCAGTCATTAATGTATTAAAACCTTATTGTTTTATGTGTGCTAACATTCACCTTTTTTGTTTTGACAAGCATACAAAGATCTTCTCTAGGATCCTGACAATGTCCTAAAAAGAAAGAGTTTAGAGCTAAGCCAACACATTTTGTCACCTATTCAAAGACTCGAAAGGCAACTTCATCAACTCTATAAGATCATACTTTAAAAGTATCTCTGACGATGATGAAAATATTCTAATTTATGCAAGGAAAAAATATATTCCTTCTAATGAGATTGGTCTTGGACCTTTGCTGCTCGTATCACAAATTACAACTATAGAAACTCAACATCTCTATCTCCAATTGCAGAAGATAATTTCTCTTACTCTGTGAATGTTTTTGTAGAAAATGTCAATCTGTAAGTGAATCTTGAGATACATGTGGAAGATGGGATTTCACTCGGTATGTTGTTGTTGTTGTTTATGTACAAGATTCTAGCTAATATATAGAGCCACCTATTATCATCAACATGCATTATCTTCTGTCGTCGAAGATAGAGACGCTGAGTGTTCTGTTGTAGCAGTTTGTGATACGAGCAACAAAGCTACAAGACCAAACTTATTAGGAGGAATATATTTGTTCCTTTGCATAACTTAGAATATTTCATCATCTCTGGAGATAATTTTAAAAGCCTGGTTCTTGTAGAGTGTGATGAAGTTGCCTATGGAGTTTTGAACAGGTGACAAAATATGTTGTTTTTGCTCTTAACTCTTTCTTCTTGGGACATTGTCAGGATTCCAAAGAGGTTCTTCGTTTGCTTTTTCTAACAAACAGTGAATGTTAGCACACACAAAACAACAAGGTTTTCATAAAATAATGACTATTTCCGTATGCTTTTTTGGGGTAAAACCCTAAATGTGATTTGACAAGTATATCACAATAATTATGAAAAGAAAAGAATTTCCTACTTAAAAATGAATCCAAGTATCATGAATCTTGATACATGGTTATCAAGTTATTTTAAAACTCAAGGTTTTTGTTTGTATAGGGGTGAGGGGTGAGCAAATTTATACATTTTCAATCAATAGAATAGGAGAAGTTCTTAATTGGAATCAATAATTATATTGAGTGAACTACTTCTTTTTACTCTTCGAATCAAAAGACATGCACGGCAGGATCACCTTTTAGGAAGGTGCATGCACTATTATTTGGTTGCTTAATTTTATCTATCTCATAATTTTCTTTAACATTAAGAGTTTTAGGCTTATTATCACGCAAAATAAAAGAAAGCAATCAGACAAAAATAGAATAGGAGGATACTATTTTTTTATTTTTATAACTCTTATACTTAATAAAGAATTCAATTCGAAACGTGCATCATATTTGCTGAGAAAAGTTAAGTGGTCTATATATGAGTGAAATTGTCTTACCATTTATTTCTTCCATCTGCATGCATTTGTCTGAGGAAGATCCTGCTGAGTCTAAGCTTGATATATTATTCATTTCCTCTTCAACACAAGCTGAAGAGCAATTCTATCCCGAGACCTCTGCTCAACTTCAAGCTTTTGGTCATCACGAGCTGACTTCATTTCAAAAGATAACTAATATCTCTTATTCCCTTATTTGCATGTCTGGGAATATTGCCATCTAGTGTCTTCTTTACCCACCATCTAGATCCATGTGAATTGTAGAGCATTGGTTTTTCAGGTGGACCATTTCAACAAAGAAAAGTTTCTGTTTGAGTACAAAATCAATTCGTGTTTAACAATTTAACTAGGACAAAATATGAATACATTCTCATAGACAGAAACTTTTCTCAAAAACAAAGTCCAAGGAAAATCAAAGCTTCTTTTTCTTCATTTGGATATGAATTTCATTATAAACTCATTATTTATTAGTTTCTACAAAATATGTGAACTTGTTAAAGACAAAAGGAGAGAAATGAGAACAATAAAAAAGAAAAAAATAATTGTCAAACATTTATGAGTAAATCAAATCAAATTACAAATATGCAAGATAAAATTCTACAATAATGCATTCTAAAATCAAAGAAATTCTAATTCAGCAAGAAGAATCATCGTGCTTTCTAAGTTCAAAGTTCTTCTTCGAAACATGAATTTATATGAATCCAAGACCATGTTGCAACAATTTCAAAAGTAACTCCAAGTTAAAAATTCAAGTTCAGTGATAATAAAGATTAGAAAAAATGTAATTGATTGTTTCGAGAAAGAGAATAGAAAAGAGAGAGAAAGGCGATTGAAGCGAAGGTGAGAAACTAATGAACAATGAAAAATATAATAGAAAATTAAGTATTTGAGAAGAGAGAAAGATAGTATAGAGAGGGAAAAGACAGAATTGAAGGAAAAAAATTATCACAATTATGCATCTTTGTAAAAGGATACGTTGTCATTCGAAAAGGGTTGTATCCAATATAAATTTATTACACATTTATTATTACATAAATACACACTCTCTCTCTCTCACTCACTTATTTTATACTAGTTTAGTGCACGTATTTTACACGTTTATATCATGTCAATTAATAAAAACTTTATGCACACAGAACCAAATTATTAAACATTAAATATTATAGTTATAAATCATATAAAAGTAATTATCATACCTTAAATATGTTAATGTTGTCTATTGCATTCCTTACTTATATATACTTCTAACTATGCATAAGTAAAAAAAGAATTAGAAACATGAAAATCTGAAAAGTCTATAACAAACTATTGAAAAAAAGAAAAAAAATGCACAGTAGACCACCATAGCAACATACCAGTATAGACAAAGGCAAATCAAAGTTTTTTTTCATTCGGATCCAAATTTCATTGTAAACTTATTTAAGAAAAAATGAGAGAAATGAGAAGAATAAAAAGGAAAAAGATAATTTTCAAACATTTATGAGAAAATCAAATCAAATTGCAAACATGGAAGAATAAAATTCAACAATAATGTATTCTAAAATCAAAGAACTTCTAATTCAGCAAGAAGAATCAGTATTTTTTTAATTTCAAAGCTTCTTCTTCAAAATATGTATTTATGTGAATCCAAGACCATGTTGCAACAATTTCAAAAGTAACTCTAATTTAAAAATTCAAGTTTAGTGATAATAAATATTAGAAAAAATGAAATTGATTGTTTTGAGAAAGAGAATAGGAAAGATAGAGAAGGATGATTGAAGGGAAAGGGGAGAAACTAAAAAACAATAAAAGTTTTTAAAGAAAACTAAGTATTTGGGAAAAGACAAAGACAATACAAAGTGGGAAAAGTCAGAGAAATGAAAAAAAATTATCACAAGTCACATGTCTTTATAAAAAGATACGCGTCATTCGGAAAGGGTTGTACCCAACATAAACATACATTATTGCACATTTATTATTACATAAGTATATGCTCTCTCCCTCTAATTTTATAATAGTTTAGTGTACGTATTTTGCATGTATATATACATCAATTAATAAAACTATATACACAAAGAACAAAATTATTAAACATTATAGTTAACGTTTAAATATATATTATAGTTATAAGTCATATAAATAATTATAATATCTCAAATATATTAATATTGTCTATTGCATCCCTTATCTATATATACTTCTAAATATATAAGTAGAATAAATAAATTAGAAAAATGAAAGTCCGAAAGTCTATAATAACCTACTGAAAAAAGCAAAAAATACACAGTAAACCACCATAGCAACACACTAGCATAGACAAAGGCAAATCAAACTTTTTTTCTTCATTCGGATCCGAATGTCATTGTAAACCCTTTATTTATTAGTGTTTGACTACAAAATATGTAAATTATTTAAAGAAAAAAAGAGAGAAATGAGATGAATAAAAAGATAAAAATAATTTCTAAACATTTATGAGTAAATCAAATCAAATTACAAACATGCAAGAATAAAATTCTATAATAATGTATTCTAAAATCGAAAAACTTCCAATTCGGCAAGAAGAATCACCATGTTTTTGAAGTTCAAAGCTTCTTCTTTGAAACATAAATTTATATGAATCCAAGACCATACTACAACCATTTAAAAAGTAACTCCAAGTTGAAAATTCAAGTTCAGTGATAACAAGGACTAGAAAAAATAAAATTGATTATTCTGAGAAAGAGAATAGAAAAGAGAGATAGAAGGGCAATTGAAGGGAAAAGTGAGAAACAAAACAACATTGAAATTGAACAAAATAAATTAAGTATTTGAGAAGAAAGAAAGACAATAGAGAGAGAGAGAGAAAAGACAGAGAAACTGAAGGAAAAAATAGTTGTCACAAGCCACGCGTCATTGTAAAGGGTGTCATTTGAAAAGGGTTGTACTCAACATAAACTTATTGCAAATTTACTATTACGTAAATATATACTCTCTCTGCCTTATTTTATACTAGTTTAGTGCACATGATTTACACGTTAATATCATGTCAATTAATAAAATTATATACACAAAGAATAAAGTATTGAACATTATAATTAACATTAGAATAAATATTAAGATATAAATGATATAAATAAGTATCATATCTCAAATATATTTATGTTGTCTGTTGCGTCTCACTTGATACTTTTTTATCAATAATTTGTCGATTTGTGTTAGTTTTTATTGCTTTCATTGTTTTATCATATCCAAACAAGAAAGTAATTTATATAAAATTGAATCTCAATCGATGTTAAATTTATAAATATTAGGATAAACAAGATTGTTTAAAAGATCTAAAATCAAGAATTTAATTAATTTCAAAATCTATAATATTACAAAATAACAGAACTTGTAATTTATCTAATATAAAATAATGTGTAAATGATACGAATATAACGACCTAGCATGTTAGTTCTATTGTCTGCTTTTTGCCTAGGACCACACAACTTTGAAACACGTCACTAGTAAGTAAGACCTGTTTACTTATATACCCGTCATCTCTCATGTGTTTTAATGATTTGGGACTTCTAATATTAAGATGAGTTGTTACACGTACCTCATCTATAGACTCAGTGTCCTCGCTGAGTTTACCCCACCATATAGAATTTGTTTAGACTCATCACTGAGGTTTGCCCTGCCTAATCGAGATTCGCCTAAACTCAGTTAAACTCTAGCTCACATCGACAAGATTGACACATTAGTAGCTCTGATACCATCTATTATAGCCCAACCTACTAGTGATATCGTCCACTTTGGGCCTAGGCCCGCTCAGATTTAAAATGCATCATTATTAGGTAAGACATATTTACTTATATACCTATATTTCTTCTGTGTTTTTCCATCTTAGGACTTCTCATCTTAAAAGAGATTGTCATAAAGAAATCTATCATTATTCATATCAAGATTTCATAATTTTCTATCATATCTAAATCATAAAGGTACAAAATATTTCAATATACTTTCATGTACAATATTATCTAATTTCTCACAAGTATAATGTATGACAATTGAACACAGCCTGGGACTTTGTACTTTCACCTTTCAATATCTTATTCTGATGAGATAAAGGGATGTGGATCAGTTAATGGTAAAGGGCAAATGGAATGAGCCTAGGTTGAGGAACATATTTCTTACTTATATTGTGGATCATATTAACACATCTATAGATATGAGTTTAGCAGATGAGAGGTCTAATACTCTTTTCTGGATGCCTACAACATCTGAAAAAATTACTGTAAAATTAGCTTAGGAGATTTTAAGTAATTCAGGTAGTTCACATGAATATTTGAAAAAATATGAGAAAATGAATTACCTTTTAAAATATCCTTCTGTGGAGGATGTTTAAAAAAAGAATCCCTATTGGGAAATTTTGGGTCAGAATTAGAGTAGTGGATGCAGTTATACATTGTTGTTGTGACTAAATGGTGGAGGAAACTTACCATCATCTGTTTTTGGTATATCCTATTGCTAATTAGTTATGGAACAATTTTTCAAAGTGTGTTGTGTTTCAAGGCCCTTGTAATTGTTTAAAAAAGATAATTTATATAGGTGGTGGTTTTGTTGATCGTCCCAAAAAGCTTAAAGCTTTGTTTACTATTATTCCATCTTTTATTCAAAAGATAATTAGTAAAAGGAGAATAAAATTAAGCATGTTGATATTTGCAGTATACAGGGTATGGCAGTGAAGGTCTGTAAAAGTGCTCATATACCTGCAAGACTCAAATATCCTTGGCTTAAAATTGTTCTAGAGGATTGGAATGATTTAGTACAATTCATGGAAGGATACAAGCATACTATTGTCCGAAAAATAGTTTACTGGAGTCTACCTAGAGAAGGGATCTTTAAATGTATTTCGGATGGTGCATCTAAAGGGAATCAGATCCTAGTGCTAGTCATTTTTGTATAAAGAATTGGAAAGGGGATTTTATTTATGCAGCATCACATGATTTAGGTTTAAAATCCAATGCTGAGGCTGAGTTATGGGCTCTAGACGAAGGGTTAAAATGTTGCATCAATGAGAATTGGCTGTTACTCATTAATGAAACTGATTCATTGATGGCTTTTAATTGTGTCTTTGGGAGAAGGGAGATTAATTGGAGGATCAGGTCAAGGATAAATAGAATTAATAGACTAAGGAGGCACAAATAAATAGAAATTCAACACATCTGTAGGGAAGGAAATAATGTGGCTGATTATTTTCCTAATCTAGTGTTCTTTTTTGCACGAACAAAGAGCATTACTTTTCAGTCAATTCAACATGCTCCAAAGTAAGGTCGTGCATTATTGTCTTTAGATATAACACAAATACCAAATATTTGAATAAATAGAATGCAAAATATCATACATAAATCAGAGATAAAAAAAGCTAAATCAGTAAAGTCACAAGAGGCGAGAAGAAAAATACTTGACAAACATAAGATGAACCTAACTTTGCTAGTTAAATAGTGGTATTAGCCCTATTGAGGGCTCAATCTATTAACAAACAAAGGCATAGGGTTAGTCTTATGTAGGTGTTAAGTACACTAGCGACAAAAACTAAGCAACATGCTTATTTGAGAGACCACGATGACTTGGAGGAGCTACATATGCATCAGTAAGAGGTGATGGCTGGATACCAATCATTTTCATCATCATAATGGAGAGATTACTAGGAAATCAAGAGTATCAAGCTGAAAAAGTCTTTACTGGACCTGATTTCATGGTGTAATGAGAGTTATGACGTAAAAATGAAGTCGATCCAAGCTTAATATCTGTCTGAGATACTAGTGAACGAATGAATTTCATCACATGCATAGGCAACTCAAAAGTGTGCCCATAGGAATATCTTCTCACTCCCTTCGTCATTCGAGGATCAGGAAGGAGATATAACAAGATACAGCCTTACCACAGGTGGAATCTTCTAGTTCTTCCTACTTGACCTAAAATTGAGTGATCTAGTCATGAGTAGTTGAAGAAGCTTTAACAGGCCTTGGAAGACTGAACCCACGTATGTGAAAAAATATGAGGATGACTTGTAGCTAGGGGTGAAAGGCCAACCTAGATCGGATATAGTTGTTTTCCATGAAAGGTACTTCAATAGAGCATATGATGTCGATGGCCTAACGTAAAGCACTCACTGGGCTAGGGTAGTCTCATTTCACCTTACCAACCCTAGGGAAACTCCGAATATAGGCCTAGATCGTTTGTACAGATAAAATTTTTGGGTGCTAAGATCCAAAGTCGAGAGGGAAACAACCCAGATAGTAATATAGAGTGAGGAGCGATTATTGTAGAGGAACGAAGAAGATGAACAGTGGAGCTGGAAAAAGAAAGGGCACAAACTTTCCCCTTTTGAGTATAAGAATATTCTAGCATTAGGTTACTTTATCCAAATTATAGAGTGTGGTCTTGTTAATTGGGCGACATATATGTTAGGGCTCTTTAGCCCATTGGAATTCTATTTCTAGAAATAAAACTTTTGCCTTTTGGAAAAAAAATTATTTGTTTCATAACTCAAAATTAGGTATAACACTCAAATTTAAAATGGAAAAAGAAAACTAATAAGAATGAATATTAGCTATCACTCAATCCAGGTAGTATAGGTAGAATATCTTTATAGCCACATGAGCAACTCATTTCTTCTCTTGGCTCTGAACAAAACAGAATATCAATTAATCGAAAATGATGGACCTAAATCAGAAGAGTTTAGCACTTACAAGGATGAGACTGCGAATGGTGCGATGGGACTTAAACTCTTCAGGTTTCACATCTTTCCACCGGGGATAACACCTGAAGAAGAAGAAGAAGAAGAAGTGACATCAGCTAAAGCAATGAAAGAAAATGGAAAAACTCGTGCTCACCTTTGATAGATAAAGAAGTCAAAGAAGGAAGATTGTGGAGTATATTGATCACCATAGAAGAAGAATAAGGAAGTTGAGGGACGAACACAAGAGAAACATTATCTACGGCAGACAACGAAGAAAAGAAAAACCTAGAATAGGAAACCTAGATTTACCCTATTATAGGTATTCTCCTGGGCCAGTTCAACATTATTTTGGACTCAAATTATATGCTCCATGTGAGCCCAGACTCTCTTTTCTTTATCAGATAAAGGGAATAAGGTAAAAAATACCCCTAAAGTTTTGACTATTGTTTGACTACATCCTCGCAGTTAAAACTAATTTATTTATACCCCTGCCATAATACACTTTTCACTTTTACCCCTCAATTGGATAGAAAAGCTACAACCCTCATTACTTAGATTCTTATTTTTAAGAGATACGTATCAAAAATACACTCAAATTATTTTTTTGGAGTTTCACACCTAAACTATTATTGATATGTCACACCCCACCCTAGGGTCGTGAACAGTGCCCGATAGGGGCACCTAGACACATACTAAACCGAATTCCCTCATTTACATAACCTGGAAACCTACCGCAATTTCGGCAGAGTTTCCTCTGTTTTACTGACTAACCTCACCTGTAATAAAATTCAGCAGCAACCTAGGCAAATATATAAATACATAAATCTCATACACATACATAAATGTGGGCCGACAAGGTCTCCGTTGCGGTCCTGCCGCCTAATAAACATAACATACATACATAATGCGGTCTCGCTGCCTGATAGAGTACAAAATCATATC
>JAOTQR010077808.1:0-11838 GCA_025774065.1 Solanum ossicruentum | reverse complement strand
TATGTTGGCCTTCGGAGTTAATGTTTGTCTGGGTGCCCAATCGGCACTAGTCACGGCCCCTGGGTTGGGTCGTGACATTTCGCTTTGCTAATAGTATCGGTAAATGCCTCGAAACTTTTTTAAAATGCTTTTGATTTTTAAGAATTTTTAAAATTTAATTTTTAAAGGTACTATCAATGTTCCAAAGATTGTTGCACATTTTACAAAAGGCTAAAACACATACAAATGAGTTCGCCATAACAAGTATTTCGTTAACTAGACTTCTCAAAAGCTCAATAAAAACACCATAATATATGCCAAAATAGATAAAGAATGTACACTGTTTCTAAAGATAAAGTTAAGATGGTATGGATTTCAGGCGACAAAAGGTGGATTCAATGCCATTGAGAGCTGCATTTTCGCGCTGATCAATTTCCCAAAGTACAGTTTTAGCTACCTCGGATTGAATACTAATTTTTTGCACCTCATGATTTGCAATCACATAGGCTGCTACCCATTTTTGTTCCTCGTATTTCATAGCCTCTTCCTCCTGTTTAAGAACAGTCACACATTCTTTCAGTTTACCAATTAGTTGCACTGCATCCTCTTATCTGTTTTTCTAAATCTTCCTTCTTTTTCAAGACCATCGCGATATGACATTGAGTTTGAATAATCTCATCTTTAAGGTCATTTGCACAAGTTATCGCGTTTTCATATCTCATCTTTAGCTCTGCAGGAAAAGATTGCATTTCTCGCTGTTTCTTAGCTGTGAGTAAATCATAGTGATATGCTATGAAATCTCTGACGTTGTTGTAGAAAGATGAATAATCTGCTTCAAGAAAATCCAAGTTGGAGAAGGCGTTATTCGCACATTGAACCATTGCTTCGATGTTTTTTGTGCTTCCAGAGGTGAGTTGGAATTCTAAAACAAATTTGACATGAGATATTATGGTTTTTGATTCTTCGTTGATGTGGGGAGACAAAAAATCATTAGTCCAAACACGTGGATTTGGTGGTGGACTCAGTAATGACAACGGATTAAGATTTATCTTTGTGTCTTTTTGTTCTTCATCAATATGATTAGTAGAGGCACATTTATGCTCGATCCCAATGGAATTTCTAGCATTGCCATTGATGACGCTTCAAAATCAACAACATCAAAGATTTAGTACTTCTTTTGAAACTTTACTAAAAAGTCAACAACATTAAAAATTTTCTTTACGAGTTCAATTGAACCCGTACCAACATTAGTATATCCGCCCCTGAGAACGAATATATCAACCTCAAAATTGAAGGCTATTTCGTTTGGTGTGTTTCTCTTTTTTCCCTTTCCCCACTTTTCCCGTAATGTCAGACTCCCTCTTTTCATTTTTGAGTCATATATCTTGTGACATATCTCGTGGCATGTGGAGTAGCACTTTTCTTTTTAGAAAGTCCGTATAACTTACGTGTCCATTATTTCAAGAATATATTTTTATTTTTACTTAGCTTGTTTGTTTTGCATATCAAGAAAAACAATTACATTCTTATCCTGTTTTTCCCTTAGTTATAATTAGTTATTCCCCAAATGATTCTCCATGGTCTAATACCTAACATCAAGTAATAAGGATATTATGATAAAATAATTCTATTAACTATTATTTTCGTGTATCAAATCCAAATATAACAAGTAAAGATGAATAAAAATAATAAAAAGAAAAACTTTAACCCCCCTCCACCAAAAGAAAAAAAAAAGGATTAGCAGAGTTTGTGTTTTTTTAATACTTAATATTTATTAATAATTTATTTATTTAGAATCTAAAATTCATAAACACAAAGAGAGAGAGCGAGAGAAAGAGAAAGTGAGGTTGACCTTCTCCTGAAACTGCTGCCTGTTGTTTCTGAGGGCGATTTCTTCCAGTTCTTCCGAAACCATCCATGCATTTTTCACTCTGATGATGATAAATTATTGGATTTTCATTCCTTCTAGGCACAATCTTCGCAAATCCAGGTGGTATTTCTAAATAACTACTTGCCTCTATCATTGTTGGAGTTCTTTTTCAATGAAAAGTCATCGAATCGAGACAACAAACAAAAAATGCGACAGAGAAATTTTTGGGTTTCATAGATGAAAAAAGAGCTAGCTTGCAAAAAAATGGAGAGGAGGAAAAAGATGGAGATATTGACAAAAATAGAAAGCAATAAATTGTGGCAAAAGCTGACAGAAAAAAAAAACAAAGGTCATAGGAAACGGACTAATAACATGTTTGGCCAAACATTCAAAATTTGATTTCAGATAAAAAAAATTATATGTAGTGTAGCTAATTGTGATTGGCTAATCAATTTGAAAAATATTTATAATCATGACATAGTAACAATTTGTGCTCAATCAAAGTTTCAGAAGTACTTCAGAAGAAACAAGAATACAGTTTGAAGGAAAAAGGACAATAAGTCTTTTGAAAATTTTCGAAAGGGTATTTTTTTTTACAACCAAAACAGAAAAAGTGGCCGCACCTTTCCTTTACTCACTAATTGGACGTTATAACTGAGGAAAAGGTGGCAACTCATTATACATTTAAATTAATTTTACTTATATTGTTTGAAGAAATCTATACCAATTGACATGGAACACACGTGCAACACATGTGTTTGAGAATTAATATTATTAAAAGTGGGAAACTCGATAAGTTGGATTATCATTTTACTCCTAGACTAAATAAAAATATTACAAAATATCTAACTAATTATATACTAAATAGCTAATATTATTATGTTATACTATATACAAGTGGAAAGATTAAATCTTATTATACATTCCAAAAGGTTAAGAATCTGATTGTTATGATGATTCTATTGTTATGTGTTCTATTTTGTACTAAATGAGTTTAGTGAATTTTTACACATAATTTATGCTTAATGCTGAAAGTACATTATATCATAATATTAATCAATCCTTGCTTTGGATAAACGTGCAACACACATGCTGAGAGACTAGCAAGCTAAAAACAAATAAAGAGTGTACATTATATCTACAACTAAAGTTCAGATTGTATGGATTTTGAAGATGTGAATTTAGTGGCTGACTAGTAATGATGACAATGGTTTCAGATTTATCTTTGTATCTTTCTGCTCTTCATCTATGATTAATAGTGGCACATTATGCTCGATCCCAATGGAATTTTGGGCGTCGCCATTGATGATGCTTCAAAATCAACAACATCAAAGATTTAGTACTTCTTTTGAAACATAACCTCAAAATCAACAATATTAAAACTTTGCTTTATGTGTTCAATTGAAACCATACCAACATTGGTACATCCACCCCTGAGCACGAGTATGTCAACCTTGAAATTGAGGGCTAATTCATTTGGCGTGTTCTCTTTTTTCCCTTTCCCCTCCTCTCTCATAATGTGAGAGTCTCTTTGTTCATTTTGGAGTGATATATCTCGTGACATGCTCCATGTGACATTTTTCTTTTTGATTTATACCTAATGTGAGAATCTCTCTTTTCATGTTTGAGTGATATTCTCCCCCCCCCCTCCCCCGTGATGTGAGATTCTCTCTATTCATTTTGAAGTGATATATCTCATGACACGCCCAGCGTGACATTTTCTTTTTAAGTTATACATAATGCGAGACTCTCTCTTTTCATGTTTGAGTGATTTATCTCGTGACGTGCTCCGTGTGGCATGTTTCTTTCAGAAGTCCATATAACTTATGTGACCATTATTTCAAAAATATATTTTCATGTTTATTTGTTACTTTTACCTATCAAGAAAAAACAATTACATTCTTTTCCTGTTTTTCCTTAGTATTAATTAGTTATTCTCCAAATGATTCTCCACAGTCTAATAGGCTAATACCAAACATCAATAAGGATATCATGATAAAATAATCCTATTAACTGTTATTTTCTCAATGAATGTGTCAAGTCCAAATATAACATGTAAAAGTGAATGGAATGAGTACAAAGAAAAACAGATACTATAGTGGCACATTTCACTTATAAACTGGCCTCGCGGGCTTAGGTTGTGGCAATCTCAATTGTCAACCAAACGAATCAATAAATCAAAGGGAAATTCAACTTAGGCGACAATGTTGTCATGTCTGGTCATAGCGTCATTTCAACTCCTGTGATTAGAAAGGAACCATCAAAATTTGAAGGATATGAGTGTCAAAAATAAGATGGTGCAATTCAAATTTATTGCTGGTTCGATGATGGTGGTTTCGATCAATGCAACATTATAATTGATTATGGTGAGATGTTAACATATGTTCCTGACCGTTTTACTTGAATTTGGGATGGATGTTGACGTGTTCAATAAACACTACTAGGAAGGACAATCTTCGAGTTTATTTGGTTTGTGTTATGAGTCTAATGAGAATGGTACTATCAATGTTTTAATGATTGTTGCACATTTTATAAAGGCTAAAACACATACAAAGGACTTCGCCATAACAAGTATTTTGTTAACTAGACTTCTCAAAAGCTCAATAAAAATACCATAAAATATGCTAAAGCAGTTACAGAAATTTTTGGGTTTCAAAGATGTAAAAAGAGCTAGCTTGAAAAAACTGAGTAGGAGGAAAAAGATGGAGATACTGACAAAAACAGAAAGTAATAAATTGTGGGAAAAGCTGACAGAAAAACAAAAAAAAGCCCATAGAAAATCGTCTAATAGCATATTTGGCCAAAGTTTAAAAATTTGATAGTTTTGAATAAAAATTTTTTGTATATAGAGTGGCTAATTGTGATTGGCTACTCAATTTGGGAAACATTTATAATGATGACATAGTAACAGTTTGTGCTTCATCAAAGTTTTGAAAGTACTTTAGAAAATACATGAATTTGGAGCAAAAAGGGCAATAAGTTTTTTAAAAAAATTCGAAAGGGAATATTCTTTTTTTTTTTTACAGCCAAAAGTGTAAAGGTAGTTGCGCCTTCCCTTTTCCCACTAACTGGACGTTATAATGGAGGAAAAGGTGGTGGCTCATTATACATATGAGTTGATTTTATTTATATTGTTTGAAGAAGTCTATACAAATTAACATGGAATGCACGTGCAATGTATGTGTTCAAGAATTAATATTATTAAAAGTGAGAAGTTCGATAAGTTGGATTATCATTTTACTCCTACACTAAATAAAAATATTATAACATATCTAATTAATTATATGCTAAATAGCTAATAATACTATGTTATACTATAAGTGGAAAGATTAAATCTTATTATACACTCCAAAAGGTTAAGAATCTGATAGTCAACATAAGATTATTATGTTAGTGATGATTCTATTGTTAATGTCTTAAAACCAATTTTTTATGTGTTCTATTTTGTACTAAATGAGTTATGGTTGATATTGTCCATTTGTTGTAATTTCAGTGAACACTAACAATGTAACATCTCTCGTATGCATCGGAATGCCTTATAGTGTAATTCTTGAATATCTTCAAATTCGTGCATAATTTCAAAAATTTGATTTCATATTCTTGTTCAATAAGCAAAATTGTGTGGGAAAAGGATAGTTCCCGAATTTTAGAAGACCCACAACAAAAATTAATTTTTACAATGGGGGGCCAAGGCAGTGTGCCAGCGCGCTATCCCTGCGTCGCGCTTGGGGCGCGCTTGAGTGCAAAAGTGCCCTGCGCGTCTAAACCAAGTCGTCCTAGGGCACGGAGCAGTGTAACTTTTCCCTCAGTGTTTCAGCTTCACTCAAGGGCATTTGTGTAATAACCCAATACCCATTTAAATATGAAAATCCTCTTAGCCATTTTTCAACTCAAAAATCCTCAAAACCCTCTCAAGAACTTCAATCAATATTTCATTCAAATTCAAGAATCTCAAGAAGAAGCTTTGGATTTCAAGAACTCAACTCAAGCCTCGAGTATTCCTCAAGTTTCTTCGAGAAAATCTCAAGTTTAAGTATGTGGGCTTCATTCATGGGATTTCTTCCACCCATGAAGCCAATCCTTCTTTCTTTATAAAATTTCATGATTTTTAAGGTTGAATACTTTATAGGTAATCTCTATTATACATTGTTCACATGATTTATGTATGTGGGTTTGATTGTGGGAACCTTCCTTCCCACAAGCCCAACCATTTTTCTTCTCCTACTACATGAAGTTTATGAATCTTTATGGTTATTTATGAACTCTTGTTTATGATGATATTATTATGCATTGTGCACATGTCCTCTATATGGATTTTACATGAAATGATGTTTTATGCCAAAATGTTATTGGGGTTTAATATTAAGATGGATTTTATGATATTCAAGTTATGTTCTCTATGATGTTATTAAAAGCTATGAAGGAACTTATGTATTTAGTTGGTTTTCACGATATTCAAAATAAAGGTTTCTGCTTGACACGATGGATTTCATGTTCCCATTACCATATTTTGAAAGATGATGTATATTATCACGATGGGTTGACTAAGAATGATTTAAACTAATTATTTTCCCTATATATCTTGAAATATGATACTTTCTTAAAATATGAGGGTTTTACTACAATGTTAGTGGGTTGATTTGAATGACTTGAAATGAATTGATCTTACTCCTCTCTTGTCTCTTACTCATGAAATGCATGATTTTAAGTACATGTGCATATGCCTACCATGTGTTTGACTAAATTACTTGATAAGGATTCTTGATGTTGATGAGAGTTTATTGTATGAATTTACATGACAAGCACGCTATGATAATTTATGGGTTCCCATCCATGTATTAATCTCATGAAAAAATTTCATGATCTACAAATGAATTATCGAGCTCTTATGCATTTTTTATGCTCTTGTGAATTGTGAAGTCTACTTGAAGGGGTCATGAACCATGTTGTATGTCTCAGCCTCTAGTACAAGGCAAATATCTACATGAAAGGGTTATGAACCATGTTGTATGGCTCACCCTCATGTACAAATCTATACTACTTACTATTTTACATTTGTATGAAGGGGTCATGAACCATGTTGTATACCTCACCTCATGTACGACTTATTAATATGCATTACCTAATGTCTACATGAAGGGGTCCTGAACAATGTTGTATGTCTCACCCTCATGTATGACTTAATACCACGTACTATTCATTACCTACTAGAAGGGATCATAACCCATGCTATATTTCTCACCCTCTAGTACAAGGTATTTGGATAAGCTATTCATGTCACTTTATTGAGTAGATCAAGTTATGCAAGTATGATTATTACCAAGCATGTTTACACCTAAGCATTGAATATACATGTCATTTGGGCCTATGTCTATCGATTATGATTATGCATCTTGATTATTATGCTTATAACTCTTGTTACATTGCACACTGCATACTTAGTACATTCAAGTACTAACACATACTCTATGCCTACATGATATCACCATATAGGAAGCGAAACTCCTATTCATCCTCCTCCTCCACGTGGCTAGCCAGATCGTTTGAGGTTGGCTTTTGGTGAGTCCTCACATTCGGGGACAATATCTAATTTCTTTCATACTTATAGTAAGACCTTTTCTTATGCTTTTGGATACGTATTTATGAGTGTGAGCTCGGGAGATATCTTATCCCCCACCCCATTCGTAGTAGAGGTGTTGTTGGATATTGAGTTGGTTGTATTATGAGCTTGACTCTTCTTATGCTATGTTATTATAAGAGACTTCCCTTAGTCCCATACTTCTCTCTATGCTCTTTATGTTGATTGAGGTGAAAGTCCTAAGCCCAGTTTCCCTTAGACTCTTTTGTTACTTGTTGTTGTCATAATTTGTTTCTTCGACCAAGGATGTGTTTATGATATGTTAAGAGGCCTATTTTGGATCCTTTTGGGTTCCCTAATCTCCATGTCATGTCTAGGCCCTGGGCTTGGATCATGACAAGCTTGGTATCAGAGTACTAGGTTTATAAATGGTCCTCGGAAATCCAATACACCAGCTCGAGTAGAGTCTGGTTCATGATAGTGAAGCGCGCCATAACTATGAATAGGAGGCAATGAGGCATTTTAGAAAATGTATCACTTCTTCGTGATCCACGTCAAGCGGTAAAGCTAAATCCTCAAAGGTTTATTTTTGATTCCTGATTGTTATATTTTAGAATATGTCTCAACTTATTCAAAATGATGGATAAGATGGCAACTATCCCTTGCTTGCGGATAAACTTCCCAACAATGAAATATCAAATGCGGAGATTCGCAATGCCCTATGATTATTGGCCAAAGTTGTAACTGCTCGACTCAACCAACAAGCTGTTGCCCCCGAGATTACAAATTATAAGAGGGAGGAGAGGAAGGCTAAGAGGGTGGTTTTCGAGGTGCTATTGGTGGTCGTTCTAAACTAGGTCACAAATTCCAAGGTCAAGGGTCCTGGAAAATCTAACACACTGCCTTGAGTAGAGTTTGGTTCATGTCTGTGAAGTGCACCATAACTATGAGGCATTTTAGGAAATGCATTTTAGGAGGCTATGAGGCATTTTAGGAAATGCATCACTTCTTCATGATCTATGTCGTGCGGTAGAACTAAATCCTTTAAGGTTTATTTCTAATTACTGGCCATTACATTTCAGAATATATCTCAAGCTATTCAGAATGATGGACAAGATGGCAACCATCCATTGTTTGTGGATCAACTTCCCAATAATAACATATCCATTCCAATGCCCTATGGCTATTGGCCAAAGTTATAACTGCTCAACTCAACCAACAAGCGGGTTCTCTCGAGATTACAAATGATAAGAGGGAGGAGAGAAAGGCTAACAGGGCTCGATATGATGGTGGTTTTCGAGGTGCTAAGGGTTTCTGTTCCCAACAAGTCACAAATTCTAAGTTCAAGGATCCTCTCATGCTCAAAACCAAAAGTTTGCTAGTGATAAGGTGCTTAACCCCAAAGCTCAAGGTGGTAATGATGGAGTGACTCGTCCTAGATGCCCAAAATATGGAAGAAATCATGTTGGCACATGTATGAAGAATACGGGTGCATGTTTTTGGTGTGGCAAGATGGACCATAAGATTGTTGATTATCCATATGCTCAATGAAAAGGTAAAAATGATCGTCCTCTAGGACGTACTGCTCATGGGAACTCAAAGGGCACAAGGTGGTGCCAAACGTGGAGGTGTTATTTTCTTTCCTAAGTGTCCAAGGTGTGGGAAGAACCATGGTGACATTTTTCGGAAAGGATCGGATGGTTGCTTTAGTTGTGAAAAAATGGGGCACCAAATCTCCGAGTGTTTTTATATTGCTAAAACAGTTAAGGAAGGGTGTCTTCGGGGTCAAGTGATTTCAACAGGGCCAGTGCAAGATGCCCAAACCTTAGGAGGAGGTTCATATGGAAACCGATTTGATGATCTCCAAGAGGGGCAAGAGATGGATGAGACCCTCAATGTTATCACCTTGTTAAAGGTTTTTTATTATGATGTGTATGCTTTATTAGATCCGGGTGCCACTCTCTCTTTCATTACTCCATTAGTTGCTTTTATATTTCATGTGTTTCCCCAAGTATGGTGTGAACTTTATGAAGTGTGTGTCCCCGTTGGTGAGTCCATTATTGCTAGAAGGGTCTACAGGGATTATTCCTTATTTATATTGCATCAGTCTTACCTTGTGATCTTGTTGAACTTGATATGGTAGATTTTGACATTATTCTTGGGATGGATTAGTTACATGCATATCATGGTTCCATTGATTGTAGGAACCGTAATGTTAGGTCCCAAATTCCTAATGGACCTGTCTTTGAGTGGGAAGGCCATGATTCGGTGGTTTAAGGTAGGTTTATCTCTTGTCTTAAAGCTTGTAAATTGATTTCTAAGGGTTGCATTTACCATCTTGTAAGGGTTAAGGATGTTGAGTCTAAAGTCCTTCCTATTGATTCGGTTTCGGTGGTCAATGAGTTTCTAGGTGCCTTTCCTGATAAGCTTCCCGATGTTCCTCCCAAAAGGAAAATAAATTTTGGTATAGACCTCCTCCCCGATACATAATCTATTTCTATTTCTCCTTATCATATGGCCCCGATGGAGTTAAAAGAGTTTAAGGATCAATTGAAGAATTTGTTAGAGAAGGGTTTCATAAGGCCTAGCAAGTCGCCTTGGGGTGCACCAGTGTTGTTTGTAAGAAATAAAGATGGCTCACTTAGAATGTGCATCAACTACTGGCAACACAATAAGGTTATTATAAAGAACAAGTCTCCTCTACCAAGGGTAGATGACCTCTTTGATCAACTACAAAAGGCTAGTCATTTCTCTAAGATTGATCTTCAGTCCGGACACTACCAAGGAAGGGCAAAGGAGTGTGATTTCCCAAATCACTTTTCGGACTAGGTATGGACATTTTGAATTTGTGGTGATATTGATTGGTTTGACTAATGCACCGGCGGTATGTATGGACCTCATGACTAGGGCCTTTAAACCTTACCTTGGCATGTTAGAATGGTGTTCATGGATGATGTTTTGACTTACACCTGCAGTGAGAAGAGCACATGATACTTCTAAGGGTAACATGGAAAACCTTGAGGAAATGAAATTGGTTGCTAAGTTTGACAAACATGAGTCTGGACAAAGCGGAAGTCGTAAGAATTAGACCTAGACCTTGACCCCGCTTTACTAGAATTGAAGGTATTGGTGAAGAAGGGAAAGGTGGAGGTTTTCTTCCAAGGGGGAGATTGTGTCCTTAGGTATTAAGTAGGTTGTGTATCTTTTGCAGTTGATTGGGTTGAGGTACTTGATCTTGAAAGAGACACATGATTCATCTTATTCTATTTTTTCCGATTTTACAAAGATGTATGAAGATTTTAAGAGGCATTATGGTGAGGTTGATGAGATGACTTTATACAAAGATGTATGGAGATTTTAGGGAGGCATCCTGTTGAGGTAGATGAGATGGCTTTGATTGGACCAAGTTTGGTTATGGATGCCACGGAGAAAGTGAGGCTTATAGGGGAAAGGTTGAGAACGGATCAAAGTGGGCGAATATCCAACTCCGATGTGAGGAGAAGAGATCTTGAGTTTTGTGTAGATGATTGGTATTTGAAGCTTTCACTAATGAAGGGCGTTGTTCGATTTGGCAAGGAGGGCAAATTGAGCCCTAGGTATGTAAGGCCTTTTAGAATTTCGAGGAGAATCGACCAAGTTGCTTATAGAAGTGTGTATAGTTCTTTCGATTTTTCATGTATCCATATTGAGGAAGTGTGTTAGTGACCCAAGTTCTATAGTACCTTTGGAAGTTGTGGGTGTTATGGAAGATAACTCGACCTATGAGGAGAGTCCTGGTGGAAATATTTGATAGACAAGTAAGGAGGTTAAGGAACAAAGATGTGACATCCGTCAAAGTCCTTTGGAAGAATCAACAAGTCAAAAGTATCACTTGGGAGGTTGAAGCAAACATGAAGAAGCGATATCCATATCTTTGCACTCTATTCAAGCCTAAGATAACGACTAAGTCCTTTCTATGGTTTCAAGTCTTAAGTTTCAGCCATCATGTCATTTTTGCATGCATACATGTTCATGGTGACAAGTTTTGGTGATTTTGATGCATATGTGTGAAGTTAACTTTTAAGAATGACGTTGAAGTGCATTCATTACATTCATGTCAGGCTGAAAGTCTCTTACTTGCTTCTCTTGCGTATGTTTCTTTGATATTCGGGGATGAATATTCCCAAGGGGGAGATATTGTAACACCCCTCATGTGCATCGAAATATCCTATAGTGTAACTCTCAAATATCTCAAAATTCATGCATGATTTCGAAAATCTGATTCATATTCTTGTTCAGGGGGAAAAATTGTGTAGGAAAAGGATAGCCTCTGAATATTAGAAGACCCATGGCAAAAATTAATTTTTGCAATGAGAGGGGGGGGAGGCAGTGTGCGACGCGGGGAAAATTAATTTTTGCAATGGGCGGGGGG
>JAOTQR010077807.1:0-11838 GCA_025774065.1 Solanum ossicruentum | reverse complement strand
TAATTATGCACACCATATTCACTTGATACTCTAATCATGCACCGGAAATATACTTAAGTTCAAATTACCCAACGTCCTCTAGAAAATTTTCCAATTGTATAATTATCCTTAATTTAAAGAAATACGGGGTCTAACATTATTGACGTTAATATCCTTTACCCTGGCAAGGTATTAGATGGATGTGCTAACAACATCGCTTTGTTGTATCATCACTCGCTCATTGGTGGTGGTTATCGATTAGAGAAACTCCCTAGTGAGTAAATATATATTATTTTACTGAGTGATATATTTATAGATGATTGTTGAAAACTTATTTATTTTAAAACTTACATATTTTATTGAGTTGAGTTAAGCGTTATTATGATCATTAGAGTATCTTGAGTATTATTTCATTCAACTATTTTACACACTATATATTCCATGTATAGATGCCACTCAGTGCTACATAATTTTTGATGTAAATACAAGTATAAGAGATCCTCAACCAATGATTCATATAAAGATCTATTTGTTCTAAAGAAGTGGTGAGACCTCCTTGCATTTAGATGAGTCCTTTTTATTTTAATTTATTATATTATTTAAGTAGTTCTTTGAGGTAGCCATGGGATATCATCATCTTCTTATGAGTTGATAGAGACTTTATAGACTAACTTATATATGAGTTGATAGAGCCTTTATAGACTAAGTTATATGATGTTAGATTTGAGTTTGTTTGTGAAAACTATTCTTACTGATAGAGTTACGATTTGGATTATATTTTGAGTTACTTTTGAAATCTATTCTTTCCATAATTGTGATGTTTAAGAGCTCACATAAGTAGTTCCTTGATTTCATTGAGTCTTTCGCTAATTGAATGAGTGAATTGAGCCAAGTGGCTCACTTAGGAATAACAATGATTTCTAAGTGACGACCACATCTAAGCTACCCGTCTTTTAAGAGTATGACAAATATAGTATCAAAGCACAAGGTTCAAGAGTCCTAGGGTATTTATAAAGTCATGGTTAGTAGAGTCTTGCTTGTGGGTGTGTCATTCACCATGTTTATAATCAGGAGGCTACAAGACTTCAAGAATTATTTCACTTATTTGATATTCCGAGTTTGTGTGATAAGGTTTAACTCTGTATGAGTCTTCTTCTAACTCATGCATTATGCATTTTCAGACCATCCCTTCAAAACACACAGTGAGCCAGAGAAATGCCACAAGACTAAGGTTTCTTTGGTTGTGACACTTGCAACTTCAAGAATATGGACAAGGACTAAGGTCTGGCAAATAAGCTTTAGCCTACTACTCAACCTGATGTATATAATCAACAAGTAAAGAAGGACAAGAATAAGGATAGGGAAAGAACTTGAGTAGTAGAACATGATCCTAGTCAACAAAAGTTAGAAAATAGAAATAGGTCCTTTAGGAAAGGGCCTTTGAATTGTGTGCCATCACCAGTCAATGCGCCTGTACCAAATAAAAATATAGTCCAAGATAGGATAATCAGGTTTTCAGAGTCTAGGATTTTTAGTCCCAAGGATGTGTGGCCCAAGGTTCCAAAGGGAAGTCTCCATATGATAAGTGTGGAAAACTTTACTTGGGGAATTGCCAAAAGGGCGTTAAAATGGTTGCTATAAGTGTGGCCAAGTAGGCTATTTTTAGAGAAAGTGTTCAATATGTAGACAAAGTGATGGGTGAAATAAGGCCTAACCTTTTACAATACCACCAATTTGAGGTAGTCAAAGAGTTAACACTATTGGGACAGGCTAAGGTTCAAACCATCTCAACGATAGAAGCAGTTGCCAAGACGAAGAGTACATACCTGATGTTGTCAATAGTATACTTTAAATATTTCCTTTGAGGTTAATGCTTTAATTGATTTGGATGCTGTAGAGAAAAATAAAGAACACAAATAATTTATGAGGTTCGGCAAGTGGTGCCTACATCCTCGGGCTAAAAGCTCTCTCAACTGTGTTGTGAGAGGTATGACATTACTTCAATATATACAGAAGCTTGGGCTCTATACAAGGCAGCAAAATATTTTTAATGATTTTAAAAATCTCTATAATTAAGGAATCCCTATAATTAAGGAATCTCTATAATTAAGGAATCCCTATAATTAAGGATTCTAACAATATGAAAGTGAAATATGGCTAAGTATAGGTATTCTCATGTATGGGAAGATTCAGGCACAAGACCCAAAAGCCTTGGACTAGAACAAGAAAACTAACCAAAAAAAGTAGGTTCTCCGCGTCATTGGCCATCGCGCCTGGACACTGGAAATCGGTCACTTTAAAAGTTCAAATTTTGATGCGGTTGATATAATATCAGGGTTAGACTCATTTCCCACTCAATTTAACCCTCTGATCAAGAATTTGAAGTCGAATTTTCGATGTCACGCACGGATTTTGAGATATATGGAAATTACGATAACAAGAACTTTCGAGGCACATTGTCGGGCACTTTTTGGGGTCGTTTCAAAAATAATCATTTCTCATAGTTATACTCTCTTTGCTAATGTCCTGTTACATGTGAACTGCTTAGATTAGTTAACTAGTTATGATTTCCATCCCTTAAAGTTGATCTTGAACTTGGGTAGTTTATGTAAGTGCTTGGTTTGCAGTTATCATAAATGGTTTATCAAATTCTTGATTTAATTTGTGTCTTGAATAAATGCATTAATGTTAAAATATTAAAATATTATTGCTCAGTGGAGTATCATGGTTTCTATTGTGTTTATGAGACTGCTAATGATTAACAAAAGTTCTCTTTTCACTTTAGATTTATTATTTTGTGATGACACAAATCTTTCAGTTTCTTTGCAAAAAGAAACAACGTTTAACATATCAAAGCTTTAGAGTTGGGGATCTGACTATCTAAATTATAAGTTGTTCTTTGTGTAATGTAGAATCGCAATAGAAAAGACCTTTGAAATTTTTAATATTGTTTTTCAATACAAGTACTGTGGCTGTCACTCAATCATGTAGGACAGTTGTATTGACTTCCTATTCGTTGTTCTGTAGGGAGAAGCTTAAAGTGCCATTTGATTGGTCAAGCTATTGTCATCAATCCAACATTTATCACACTCAGGAAGATTGAAGCAGCTAGAGAAATCACCCGGGTTATCTCATATGCAGCAAACTAGGTGTCTCTGAGTGCTGATGATCTATTGCTTAATCTTCAGTACTTGAACTTGGACACTGCAAGTAAGTGACTTGGATAGCTTGACTGATTGTTGTTTCAACTTTTAGCATTTTGTTTTCTTGCAAGCCAATTAAGTTATGGGACTATCCTTTTATGTTTACATAGTGATGACTTGATATATGGTATCCTAGTTATTTGAACTCTCAAATATAGAATCATTTTATTAGGAGAAATCATTTTGAAAGTAAAGTCCAGTGTCAGATCTGACATGACCAAGCTTTATCAGCTTTATAAATGTATGCAATTGTTATATTGACAATCATGTACGATCTATCTGTTTTAAGTCCCTTATTTCTATTACTTCTAGGAAAAATAAAATAAAACTCCAACAATAGAGATATAATAAATATATTGAAAGTGCAAGAGGGGGGTGAATTGAAGTTTCTTCACTTTTTTTTTTAATAACTCTAGATAGTCAGCTAGCGAAGCAGATAATCGACTAACAGATAAACAAGTAAACAGAAATTTAAAGTGGGTAAAAAAAAACTTTGACACCAGATGTCTTTATACTGGTTCAGATTCAATGTGAATCCTAGTTCAGTCCCCTTAGGTTGCAAGGGATATCTCTTCAAGCCTTTAAAAGGTTTTGAGGTTACAAAAATGAAACTAAACACTCAGAATTTTTTCTCTCTCTGTTTTTTCGTTTTTCTTTTTCTGTTGATACACACCTCTCTTTTCAATGTTTCTTCTTTTCTCTCTCTTTTTCTTTCACAGTAAAATAAAGACTATAAATTATAACGATTTTCTAAAGATGAAGTGTATTGAAGAAGGTTTGAATTGCAGTAGGCTTGTATGGTTGATGAGATATCTGGATGCCTTCTTTTATAAAACAGATGGCACCTCAAGGGAGTTGATCCTTGGATTGAGGCATTGATGATCCTCTTTCCAAGAATAAGGGCAAGGCTATTGGAAGGCAATCGTCCTAGATCCTTCGTATATATCCTGTTGATTGTGCATATCCTGTTGTTTGCTTGATTGAAATCTCCTTCTTGATTGCTTGATTGCTGCCTTCTTCCTTTTTGATTACTAGACTGATCTCTGAAGATCCTTGATAGTGTGATATAGTATCCTTCACAGATTTGCTCAGCGTCCTTTTGGTTTGATTTGCCTTGATTGTCTCGCTGGATTTGGGTTTTCCTGTTTTGTTCAATCCCATGTTTTCCTTTTTGCTTAGTTAGCTTTTAGTTCAGTAAAGGCCGGTAGATCACGTTTCCTTGTATATTCACTTTTATGTCCTCAAAAATGTCATCATTCAAAACAAAATTAGCACCAACAGTCTCCCCTTTTTGATGATGACAATAAAGGGTTATGTAGTCAACTTCCCCGAAGGTAGTCGACTGCTTTGAAACTTGCTCCCCCTGAACAGTTGAGTTGTGTTCCCCCCCTGAGTTGATACCTGCTTGATGACTTGCTACTGCAAGATAGCATATGCAACTAGCATACAAAAAATGCAACAACAACTACATAATATTCTACCCCTTTGACATCAGCAAAAAGGAAGCAGTCCCAAAACAAGATATATTTAACAGTGCTCATAGCACATCAGTTTTTCAAAACAAAAGCATAAGCAGAGTTTGGGCATATATGCCTTTAGCAACAACCCAAAAAAAAAAACAGACATTTATCCACGAGGACGAAGAAAATACGTCAGGGTGTTCACAAGAGACATTTTCAAGTTATCAATCATAGCAGTCAGAGAGGTGGAGAGCTCATTTGAACTGGTTTGAACCTTCTGAGCGAATTTGGCAGCATCCTTGATAACCTGGTCCATCTTAGGACGTATTTTGGCCACATCAGTACCTATTTCCTTGGTAGAGGCGCAAATGTTTTCCACAGAGTCGACAACGGAGTCAAATTTGCCGTGGCTAGAGAGGAGAAGGTCTTGAAGGACTTCAAATTTCTCGTCCATCCTTGAGATCCTCGAGAGAATATCTTCAAGAAGTTTTGAGTCGAGAGGAGGTGGAACAGTAGGGATGGGAGGAGAGGGTTTATGTGGAGAAGCAGGGGCAACAGAGTCTGATTTGAGAATCCAAGAGTTGTTGGAAAGTACATAGCCCATACTTCCAAAATCCCTAGAATTATAACACTGTTTCACATGAACTAAGGGAATATCTGAGAGACAAATAGAGTTGGCTTCGAGGATGCGAGAGATAATCATCCCGTAGGGAAGATTGGGGGGATTAATGGTAGAGTCAATCTTGTAGTTGATGATGCAAGAGGAAAGCTTGACTCTTTTTGTAGAGAGAAGGCAGTAGGTGTAGAAGGTTTCACACACAGATAGAGAGGTGAAAGAGCCCGCTCTTCGAAGGAGGGTGGTTGCCACTATATGTGCAATAACACGGGCTTCAAAAGACACATCTTTGGGACCCAGAATAGAGGGACATGGACTAGAGGGGTTAAACAAGAGGGCTTTCTTTGCTTCTTCAAAGGCAACTTCAAAATCAGAGGGCCAAGAAATTTTAGTAGAATCAGAGAACCCAGTGCAATGAATGTCAAGAATGTCATCCAGAAGATCACAATCCAAGAAGATTCGTTTACCAAGAAATAGGGTTTCTACTTCTCCAGGACTGGTAGAGCGAAGGTTGGCATAAAAGAGTCTGACTAGCAGCTCAGAGACCACTTTTGGAGGGGAGGAGAAAATGTTTTCCCATCCCTGATACTCAAAAAACTCCTTAATGGGGTAGTGAAGAGTAAAGAGGAGATCAACGTCAACAAGACATCCATGCACCACCGTCTTGGTTTTAAGAGTTTGGAAAAAAGTTTCATTAGAAGAGAACCAAAACTTAGTCTTGACATCCAGAGACTTGTCAAAACCGAAATGGCATTTTCTTTTCTGATCACTGGAGGGATGGACAGAGGCAGGGCGTTTGAGAGAGGAGACCGGTAGAGAAGTTGAAGAGGGAGGAGATGAGTGAGTAGAGGAATGTTTAGAGTCCACTAGAATAGGGGAATGGGCAATGCCCTTTCCTTAGAACTTGGAACCTTTTTGAGGAGGCATCATGGGAAAAAACAAGGGATAGAGATGAAAGATATGGAGGAGAGTAAAAAGAAAGAGAAGGGGAAGATGAAGAGAAAAGGGTGATTCAGAACTTGACGAGACATGAAAGGAAAGGGGGACTGACACACGAAACAAAAATAGGGAAAATCAATCGCCAACCGTCTATAATTAATGCAAGGTAATTAATAAAGTACCAAGAATCCGTGCATATGAGGAACAAAATCAGAATCTCAATAAATGCAACACATAATTTCCGAAAAAGAAAGAATTTTCCACATCGATAGTCAGTACATGCAACATTTTCAAAAATAATTTAAAATGGTTTGGAAATAATTTTTAAGAGATTTCTGAGATTGCAAAATATTTCCTAAAGAAGAGGTTTAGTAAAAATATCAGCCAACTGATTTTCAGTGTTAACAGAAATAATTTCAACGTCTCCCTTTAAAACATGGCATCTAAAAACATGATGCTTAATATCAATATGCTTAGCCGTAAAATGATGCACCGAATTTTTAGACAAACAAATGGCACTAGAATTATCACACAATAATTGGGCAGGTTTGATAGTTATACCAAAATCAGATAATTGATGAATAATCCATAAAACCTGAGCATGGCATAATCTAGTTGCTTCATTTTCAGCTTCAGTGGTTGAGATGGATACACAGTCTTGTTTCTTGCTATTCCAAGAAACCAAGCAATTCCCAAGAAATTGACAAGAACCACTAGTGCTCTTTCAATCCACTTTATCACCTGCATAGTCTGCATCTGAGAATCCACGAAGATTAAGTGCAGAGGATTTTTCATACCATAGTCCAAAAGAGATGTGCCAACTAGATATCGAATAATTCTCTTAACAGCTGTAAGATGAGATTATTTAGGAGCAGATTGGAATCTAGCACATTTACATACACTAAACATGATATCAGGACGACTAGCAGTGAGATAGAGTAAGGATCCAATCATATCTCGAAACTTGGTTTCATCAACACTTTTGCCATTAAGATCAAGGTCCAAGTTGCAAGAGGGGCTTATGGGAGTGCTGATCGATTTTGCATTTTCCATACCAAATTTTGGAACAAGTGCTAATGCATACTTGCTTTGACAAATAAAAACACCTTTATCATATTGATAAATTTGAAGACCAGGAAAGAAGGTCAACTCACTCATCATGCATATTTCGAACTCGCTTTGCATAAGATTGGCAAAGTCCTTGCACAGATCAGGGTTAGTACTACCAAATGTAATATCATCAACATATATTTGAGTAATAATATTGTCAGAGGAAGATTTTTTGATAAATAGGGTAGAGTCAATGCTTCCTCGAGAAAAACCATGAGAAAGAAGAAATTTGCTAATACGCTCATACCAAGCTCTGGGAGCTTGTTTGAGTCCATAGAGAGCTTTTGAAAGTTTGAAAGCATCATAAGGAAAATCTGGATTTTCAAAACTTAGAGGTTGTTTTACAAAAACTTCTTCTTCGATAAAACCATTTAAAAAAGTACTTTTAATATCCATTTGAAATAGTTTAAAACCTTTGTAAGTAGCATAAGTGAGAAGAATTCGAATAGACTCTAAACTTGCTACAGGAGCGAATGTCTCATCATAGTCGACTCCTTCTTATTGAGAGGAACCTTAAGCAACAAGCCTTGCTTTATTTCTAGTAACTTCTCCAACCTCATTCAGTTTGTTTCTAAAATCCCATTTTGTGCCAATGATAGTAGTATTTTCAGGTTTGGAACCAGGGTCCAGACTTGATTTCTCTCAAATTGATCCAGTTCCTCCTTCATTGCTTTTACCCAGTCACTATCTTTCAAAGCTTCCTCTACCTTTTTAGGATCGAATTGGGATATAAGGGCTATGTTAGCATTTTTTTTGCTGGATACCCTTGTTCTCATTTCATCACTAACATCACCAATAATGAATTTTCTAGGATAATTAGGCTCACTTCTCCATTCATTTGGAATATTTTCAACTGTCGGTTGACTTTCTGTAAAAATAGTCGACTGGTCATCTTCTGCAACTACTTTAGGTACAGTTTTGTCACTGTTAGTAGTACCTTTATCATTAGAACTACATCTTTTATCAAGAATTGGATTAGAATCATCAAACATAACATGAATGGATTCTGCTACAGTAGAAGTATGTTTATTGAAAATTTGATATGCTCTACTAGTTGTAGAATAACCAAGAAAGATACCTTCATCATTGCAAGGATCAAATTTACCTAGATTGTCCTTACCATTATTGTGCACAAAGCACTTGCAACCAAAGGGATGAAAGTAGCTAATATTGGTCTTCTGTTCATTCCACAGTTCATATGGAGTCTTCTTGAGAATTGGCCTGATTAGACACCTATTAAGATTATGACATGCAGTACTTACCGCTTCTGCCCAAAAGTGGTGAGGAAGGGAGTGTTCACCAATCATGGTTCTAGTCATATCTTGAAGTGTTTTCTTTTTCCTTTCAACTACTCCATTTTGTTGAGGAGATTAAGGAGCAGAGAAGTTATGGGAATACCCTTCTTCATTGCAAAATTTTTCAATGCCTTGCTCTCAAATTCTCCTCCATGATCGCTTTTTATAGAAGTCATGTTGTAACCTTTTTCCCTCTGTACTTTCTTGCAAAAGAACTCAAAATTCTTTAAAGTATCATCTTTGTTAGCTAAAAACATAACCCAAGTAAAACGAGAGTAGTCATCAACAACAACAAATGCATACCTCTTACCACCAATGCTTGCAGTTCTAGTTGGACCAAAAAGATCTATGTGTAGAAGTTGAAGAGGTTTTGTGGTGGAGACAATGTCTTTAGATTAAAAGAGTTCCTCATTTTCTTACCCATTTGACAAGCGTCACAGATGTGATCCTTTATGTAGTCTAGCTTTGGAAGTCCAATCACAAGTTCTAGTTTTGCAAGCTTTTCAATTAACCTCATGCTAGCATGTCCAAGTTTTGTATGTCATATCCAAGAGTACTCAGAGATGGATACCAAGCAGATGTGATCAGTTGATCCTTTGACTGAGTCTAGAATATATACATTTTTATCCCTGCTTGAAGAAGTGCCTTTGCTGAAACATCATCAATCATGCACCTAGTTTTCTTAAATCTTACTTCAAGGTTGGCATCACATAGTTGACTGATACTCAACAGATTGTACCTTAATCCTTTCACAAGATCAACATTAGCAATTTCACATGTTTCATTAAAAGCAATTGTACCAATACCAATGACAATTCCGGTTGAATTGTCACCAAACCGAATTTTTCCTCCCTAAAATTCAGCAACTGATTTGAATAGATATTTGTTGCCTGTCACATGATTTGAACATCCATTTTCAAGATACCATTTCCCTATTGATTTCACGCGGAGTAACTGCAAAACAAGATTACTTGTTTTTAGGTACCTAATGAGTTTCAGGTCTTTTTTGGTTTTTGACTCTCCAAACCAGGTTAGTGGGTTTGGAAAGACGATATCTGCACCTTGAATAAGAATGACCAGATTTACTACAATAATAATAAGAGTTTTTGCTAGTTTCGTCAGACCCAGGCAGACTGTAGTATTCACTTTGAGAATGAGTTGACTGGTCTGAGCCAGTTGACTTGGTTCCTTTATTAGGGTGGGAAAACTTTTGAGATTTTTTAGTTAAAAAATTTCTTTATCAAACAAATCCCTTTCAACAGAACAAACCTTGAGTTGAATTTCCAAAGATTTTTTTTTTTTTTAATCTTTAATGGTTCTAAGATTTTCCAAAGATCTTTTTAAGTCTGCAATGACTTGATCTAGTAAAGCTCTTAAATTATTGCAATTATTACAAATATTTGATCTTACCTAACTGGATTCTCCAATGGCCATTAAGCATACGTTTCCAGTGTCATCTTGATCATATTCAGATGTATCTGCATCACTCCAACTATTAAGGGCCTTATTTCTTCCATAGTTTTGAAGATGCCTTTTCTTTTTTTCATGACACTCACTTGCAAAATGACCAAACTTGCCGCAATGTTAGCACCTGCCATCATTACGATTATAGTTAGTGATTTGTTTATTTTGGAGTTATTTGGCTTACCTCTTCTTTGATTTCTATTGCACCGAAATGTCTCCACGATAGATCTTGGGATCAGTGCAATTTCATCTTCATTGAATTCGTCTTCATCATCCAGATTGTCATCAGTTGCTTTGAAGGCAACAGATTTCTTCTTCTCTCTTCTTTGCCCTTTCTGTTCAGATGTGTTTTCTAAAAGGCAATGAGATCTCCTCATCATATGTTAGATTCTTTATATCCGTGGTTTCAAGTGCGACAACTTTGGCATGCCATTGAGGAGGTAAGCTTCGTAGAACTCTTCTAATGTGCTCTACGGGAGCGTATTCCTTTCCTACAGCTTTTAGTTATCCAATGATCTTGCTTAGTCGTGCAAAAACATATTTTCAATAGATTCTCCTTCTTTCATATGGAACAATTCATATTTATAGACAAGGAGGCTGACAATGGTTTTTTCACTTTGTCAGTTCCTTCATAAGTGACTTCCAGTTTGTCCCATATTTCTTTCGCAGTTTCACAGCTTGAAATTTTCTCATATTCTTCACCACTGATAGCATTATACAGGACATTCTTAGCCTTTGAGTTTATTTGAATGACCTCCATTTGTTCATCATTATAGTTTTCCAGACTAGGAATGACAGCAGTTTGACTTCCTTCAGAGGTTGATAAATTTGCAGGTTTTTAGAAGAAGGAATGGGTATATCACCAAGCTTGATGACCCTCCAAACCTTAACATCATAGGATTTGATGAAGGTTTCCGTCCTAATTTTCCAGTGTGAGAAATGCTTTCCATTGAAGTAAGGAGGTCTGGTTTGAGAAGTTCCCTCTTAAAATAGTGCTCCAACGGTTTGACTTTGATTTGCCATGTTTTTTTTCTCCCCTGTGGTTAGACAGAATAATTAGTGAGACCAGACTCCGATACCAATTGAAAGTGCAAGAAGAAGGGGGGGGGTGAATTGAAGTTTCTTCACTTTTTCTTTTCTTTTAACTCTAGATAGTCAGCTAGCGAAGCAGATAGTCGACCAACAAATAAGCAAGTAAACAAAAATTTAAAGTGCGTAAAAAGAAACTTTGACACCATATGTTTTTGTACTGGTTCAGATTCAATGTGAATCCTAGTCCAGTCCCCTTGGATTGCAAGGGATATCTCTTCAAGCCTTTAAAGGGTTTTGAGGTTACAAAAATGAAACTAAACACTGAGGATTTTTTCTCTCCTTTTTTTTGTTTTTCTTTTTCTATTGATACACACCTCTCTTTTCAATGTTTCTTCTTTTCTCTCTCTTTTTCTTTCACAGTAAAATAAATACTATAAATTACAATGATTTTCTAAAGATGAAGAGTATTGAAGAAGGTTTGAATTGAAGTAGGCTTGTATGGTTGATGAGATATCAGGATGCCTTCTTTTATAGAAGAGATGGCACCCCAAGGGATTTGATCCTTGGATTGAGGTATTGATGATCCTCTTTCCAAGAATAAGGGCAAGGCTATTGGAAGGTAATCGTCCTGGATCTTCCGTGCATATCCTGTTGATTGTGTAGGGAAAGAATAGGAAGAGAATATTTTTCTTAGAGAATGCTCAAGTTGTATTAGGCTACTTAAGGCCACTTGTTTTTTT
>JAOTQR010077804.1:0-44375 GCA_025774065.1 Solanum ossicruentum | reverse complement strand
TAGACTCATTTCTAACCCTAAATTCAAGTCCCAAACTCAAGGCCAATCTCAAGTATTTCTTCAAGGATCTCACCCAAACTTCAAATCTCCATTATAGTCTTCTTCAAGAACTTCATAAAAGCTAAGAGATGTGGTGTTGAACCATAGGGTCCTTCCACCCATGGTGCCTAAACCCTCTTGTACTTAATAATGCATGATTTAAAGTTGGTTTTACATGTGGGTCTTCAATATTGAGAAACTTACTGCTGAACAATTTTAATACATGAAAATATTTGTTTAAGCATATTTTGATCTTCAAGTCGTGGATCTAATATTGGATTTGATGAGGGATTTTGGTATAAATGTCTTGGGGGTGTTCCAAGGTGTTGATTAAAGGTTTTACCACTAATTTTCTTGCATGATTTCATCTATAAATTGCATGTTCTTTTAACCCCATTACACCCCCAAGGTGTTTGATAAAATGTCCGGTTATGGTTTCTTGAGAAAATGAAGGTCCAAAGCATGAGATATGATATGAATGATGTTATGATGATGAAATGATGATGAAATGAGATTATGAACATGATTGTCCTATATTAGATATTGCATTAGAACTATGATGAATCCTATATAAAATGTTGCATAGACTATGCCCAACCCGAGGGAAAAGAGCTGGGTAACCAGATAAGGGTTTATTTCACATTCACTAGGGTGATGGGTGCGATCATCACCAACCTACTGAGGGGTTTGTACCTTGGAGAGCTAGCTTGGTCTTATTCTTCACATATGATATTCTATATGAGCATGATATACTTAAGCATGATTTACTTATGTATTGATCATATATGTCACCTTGCTATAATATGCCTATTGTCTATCATTTTGCATTTTGGTTTATGATGCCTATCTCTTGTTGCATTGCATCTCACATACTTAGTATATTCAAATGTACTAATACATACTCTTGCCTACATGATATTACCAAGTAGGAACCGGTGCCCGAGTTGATCATCCCCCTCCTTCACATGGCTAGGCGGTGCTATTCCAAACTTGTGGGTGAGTCCTCCATTTTGAGGTGTTTGGTTTATGTATTTTCTCTATTATCTATGTATTGAGACATTATCTTGTGTTATCTTTGAATATGAGGTGAGCTCGGTTACTTCGTCTTGTCCTCCGCTCTTTCTATGTTTTAGAGGTGTATGTTGGACAGGGTGTGTGCTAGTATGGGCTTGACTCTTGACTTTTCACTTTGGTGTTTATGCAAGTTTCCCTTAGTCCTATTTCCCTTACTTTTAATTGTATATGTCTTTTTATGGTTCCGCAACCAAGTTCATGTGATGATAAGATAAGAGGTTTGATTGGGGTCCCCTTCGGGTTCCCCATTCACCGTGTGACGTCTAGGCCCTAGGCATAGGTTGTGACACTTTGGACTCAATGCCCCTAACCCTCAAGAGATGATAGAGACTCCCCTTATAAATTAACTTATGGGATTGAATACAAGAAATGAATCTACCCTTGACCACCATATCATGACTCTCCCACTCAAGATCGAGCTCGTTAGAGAATTGGAATCTAACTCTATGGGTTCTACAATCAATGGAGGCACATTATGCATGCAATTAATCCACCCTAACTATGACATTAAAATCCATCATATCCAATTAAACAAAGTCACAAGACAAGATCTGTGCAATATGACCATGGAACAATTTCTATGGACCTTCCTAGTAACAATAGACTAACCAATGGGGTAACACCACAAGTTTACATAACAACTCGGGGCACACATGAATCCCACTAGCAACAAAAAGGAATAATGAAAGAGGTAGTGGCACCTGGACCCATCAATGCACACATATCAATGTCAAAGGAAATTTCAACATACTGCTAGCAACCTCAGGCACCTCATCCCCTCCTTGTAACCCTTGAAAAGTTAAATTTATTGTACCATGGGGAACCACCTTGATGACCTTCCCTTTATCCTTGGCCCGCATTAGTACTTTGACCTTGAGGACCGTCATCCCTACCTTTGGGTTGAGCATGAGGACAATCCCTAACTTTGTGCCCAAATCTGCCGCAACCAAAGCAAGAATTAGATTTCATCAAACATGGGCCACCATGGGCTTTCCCACACTTTTGGCACCTAGGCTTTGCCACCCCCTTGAAATCCTTAATTTGGCACCCTATCATTGGCAAACCCCTCGTTAGAAGCATTGTAGGGCCCTTAACCTTTCCTTTAATCAAATGGCCATTCTACAATCTTATGGCCCATCTTCTAAAATTGATAGCATGCACCGGCGTTCCTCCAACAAGTTCCACCATTGTTTCTTCACATTTTGGACACATAGGGCGAGTCCTCCCACCATTGCCACCTTCAATTTGGATCCTTCTCTTCTTCAACATGGACAATGGGAGTCTATAAGAAGATGAAACATCCTCAACTCGAGCCCTCATAATCTTTCTCTCCTCTTATCATCATTTGAAATCTCAAAGGCACCCACTTGTTGGTTGAATTCAGCGGTCACGACTTTGGCCAAAATCCATAGAGCATCGCGAACCTCCGCATTTGATAGACCACCATCTTTAATTGCATGAGACATATTCTGAAATGCAACAGTTAGGAATTAGTAATAAGCCTTAGAGGACCTAACTCTACCCCATGACATAGATCATGAGGAAGTGAAACATTTCCTAATATGCCGCATAGCTTCCCATTCATAGTTGTGATGCGCTTCACAACTATGAATAAGACTCTAATCGACATGGTATGTTGGATGCCAATGAACATTAATAACCTAGTGCTCCAAAACCTAGTTTGTCAATCCAAGCCTTGGGCCTAGATATGACACGACGAATGGAAAACCTGAAAGGATCCCAAATAAGCCGCTTAATATATCATTACACATCCTTCATCACAAAAGCAATTAAACAACAATTAGAGAATAGAAATAAGGGCAAAGGGACTAAGGGAGTCTTTTATAGCTCAAAACATACAAGAATCAAGAGAGTGAAAGCTCAGAACATCATTACATAATTTGTTCAACAACACCTCAAAACATAGAATTAAGCGGGGGCCAATTTGTGGGCTTACGCTCATGATCAAAAACATACAATAAGATAAAGTGGGTTTGGCATATATAGGAACACAATATACCATCCTTGGAGTAGAAGACTCACCAATCTTGCTTGAAGATATAGTACTAGCCACATAAAGGAGGAAGATGATCAAGTGGAGCTCCGGTTCCTACATACTAACATCATGTAGGCATAGAGTATCTGTTAGTAAGTTTGAATGGACTAACTATATAGGATACAATGCAACAAGGGATAAACAACATAATTGAAATGGATAAATAGACATTGAATGAATATAATAGCAATATGGCGTGCATGAACGATGCTTGAAGTAAAACATGCTTATATAGATCGTATTACATGTGTAGGAAGAGACAATCTTCATAGACCAAGCCACTTAGTACTTGGAATCCAAGGTAAACTACCCCTTGGAAGTGTTTGAGGTATTAACCTATCAACTTGGTTAATGGGTTTTTACAACCTCCCATCAAGGTGTTTGAGGTATCAAACCCTCAACTTAGTTAATGGATTTTTACCATCTCTCATCAAGGTGTTTCAGGTATGAACCCCTCAACTTAGTTAATGGGTTTTTACCACCTCCTATCAATGCGTTTGAGGTGTCAACCCCTCAACTTGCTTAATTTTTATACCACCTCCCATCAAGGTGTTTGAGGTATCAACCCCTCAACTTGGTTATGGTCAACTTGCAACACTAAAGATACCTTTCATAAAATTAATATATATATATATATATATACATACATACACACACACACACACATTGCTCTCATCATCATAAAGTTACTTAGTTAATAAATCAAGCAATAGACCATCAATAGCTCAATATTTCAAAATCGGACATCAATCACTTGGCGGGTATGTAATGCTAGTATAAAACCATGCAATTCAAGAATAAAATCATTCAATAAAACTTGAAGTAAATCGACCCACCAACGCTTGGCAATATCCTCATGTCATACACATTGAAACCCTTCATCAAATATAAAGATAAATCATAGATTCATATCTCAAAACATGCTTAAATAGTCACTTTTGCAAAACCCCAATATAGTTCATAGTTAAATTCATAAAAAGAAGACCCATAAGTAAATTAACTTAGAAACATGTAATTTAGGTAAAAAGGAAGCTTGGCCACCATGGGTGAAAGGACCCAATGGGTGAAACCCACATATCTCAACTTTATGGATTCTCTTGAAGAAGGTTTGAATAGAGATTTAAAGCTTGAATGACATCCTTAGATCCGGATTGAGATTTGGCACTTGAATTTTGGGTGAAATGTTTGTATAAGTGTTTGAGAGAGTATTGGGGAATGTCTTGTATGATATGAAGGTGAAATATGGCTAAATATAGGTGTTTTTATGCATGAGAAGGCTTTGGTCCAAGATCCAAAGACTTGGACTGAAATAAGAAAAGTGGCAGCAATATACACTACTACGATATAGCAGCCTATCGTGGAGCTAATGCGGACTGCTATTAGAATTTCAAATTTTTCAAAATCTATTTTTTGCTACAGGTCCTCTAAAATCCATATACCCATTTTCCGCTCAGTTTTTCCCCCTGAATAAGAATATGAAGTCAGACTTTTCTATATCATGCACGATTTTTGAGATATATGGAAATTATGATTATGAGTATTTTCGAGGCACATTTTCGTGCACTTTTTGGGGTTGTTTCATCATGCTTGGGAATCAAATCATCATTTGATTTAATAACTTGATGAAAATCTGATTCCATGACTTCTAAGACAACATAGATGTCCATAAATTCCCTCCGAGAAAGAGGTAACAATATATGCCAGATCTCCATGATAGATGGATACCAAAGATGCCTAAGAAGCTTGATCTCACAAAGGATACGTGTTATATTAGAGATATGTTCAAGGAATTCATTAATGTTATTGATTGCAACCTTTTTTGTAGATAGGTATCATATGTAGAGCATATTATACCATAGATACCTTTGCCAATCACTTCCTATATTGATTTCCTTCACTGTAACAATAAACAAATTTACGTCTCCACACCCCTACATATTCATATTACAATTCATAAGATGAGTTATAAGACATATCAAAATGGATCTTATAACAATACTTCAATTGCTGTACACATTTAAAGGGGAATCATCCATTTGAGTTAGACTATCACTACAGAAAGGCAATGTGAGGCCAAGTCCCTTAAGAATGTTGGAAGCTTCAAATCCAAAAGTTGTTTTGAATTTAGGGATAAGCAACATGCTCATACTAACTTTTCTAAATGGAACATGGTGATTTAAGAATCCTTATTCTGTTCTAAATTTGAAAAGTGTGTTGTAAATTTGAAAATAAAAAGTGATTGGTGGAGTTTAGGGCGCCACATAGGCAGGATGCACATCTTTCTTTTATATATATACAAGGTAAAACCATTCAAGAAGGCACTATAAACTTATTACAAAGAAAAAGCTATGAAGTAGAGTTACCTAAAACTTTAGCGACTTCAATCATATCTATAATGTGAAGATCAAATGCAAGAACTACAAGAAACTATTTTCAGTAGCAAGTAATAATGCATCATGATATATACAAAAGAAAGTCAATAGAATTTAATTAGTGAAGCAAATAGATGACACCTGTGAATGTCAACAAAATGAATAAGCAATATTTACACTTGACTGTTCCTAGAGGTTAGCAGAAATCACCTAATCAATTTGATGGAGCAGATAACTGCAAAACTTCAGAACTAACATTTTAGCAGCACCTATCGAGCCAAGAAATCTCCGCAATGCATCAGAATATCAGATCTACAATTTTCATATTCGAAAAGCTCCCTTTTTCTTTTCTAATGATCATATTAAGAAGTTCCCTTACTTGATTTTCAAATAACACAAAATTGAACAAAAGGCATGAGGTAACATAGGGAGAAGGATGATAAGCAGTATATCTAGTAAGCGGTGTGTGGTTGTAGGGGCAGACAAATCCTATTATTATGGATAGACAAATCCAACTATCCTAAGAAAAGAAAAGGAATAAACTATAACAACCTGGGAAGAATATAGAGCAACCTCTCCATTAGTAAATAAGATAAAATATGAAAGGTTTTAGTGCTTCCTAAAATTTAGGAGACCGTGTGGTAGGCTCCCCTAGTTAGCACCTAAAATTAAACAAACACTTCGAATCTTGAAGACAACTTGAAAGCAACTTGGGCAACAAATCTCCAATTTATTTACATGCATATTTGGATGAAATTTAGGGTTAAAATGTGGCCTAAGTGGGATCTTTATAGTAAGCAAGTTTAGCACAATCAAGGTGGCTAAATTAATTCAAAAAGTGATATGGTTTGGACCTCCTTCAAAGGATGATTCTTGACCCCCATCCTACCTCCTCTTAGACCTCAATTTGTCCATTAAAATAGCTGTAGAAGTAAGACAAAAATTCTCTTTGGCTTGAGTGCTTTTTCCAAAAATAGGCACTTTGTTGTTGCAGTTAAGATTGATTAGCTTCTTTTAAGTTTCATACTTGAGATCTTGTCATGGGCCTTCTAAGACTTCCAAAGATTCAGTAAAGTATTTTGATAGGTATTATGCTTCCAAGAATGCTACTAGAGGGTATCATATTTCATTCTACAGAATACATTAGAACAAAGGTTCACCATAAGATCTCAACTTGTAAGCAATTGTTAGGTTGGGGTCACGCACATTCGATGTTTACATACAATTATATTTTTTCTTATAATTAATTAATTTGGCGAGGTGAAAATATAGTGAATTAAGGGAATAGGAGAATCAGGCCAAAATTTTAAATAAATAGAATTATTAACTTAGTTGCGATTCGCAGTGGCAGACCAACATGTTGTTAAGGGGTGTCCATTGGAAAATTATATTTAGTTAGATTGAAAATATATGTACATTAATTTTGATACTCCTTATTAAAAGTTCTGACTTCGCCACTGGTTGGGGACATGCTGTAATCTTCTATTTAGGGGTAGTTGTAGATTCTTTCAGCAATGGACAACTACAATGATATTTTATTCTCACACTTACAACTTCTTAGCTTTAAACAAATTCTCAGTTTCCAAAGGATAAAAGACTGTAAACCTAGACCTATGTACATAACATTTGTACATCATTCAATAGAAAGGTAAATTATTTCTTAATATTTCTGGATGTTCCACCATATAGATATTTTACATTTTAACTGTTACATATATCCTCATCAAAACGTACTGCTATGAGGCATCATTTTTAGTGATCTACTGATGTTTCAACTTGAATCACTCTAATGTGCACTTTGTGTAAGAGCAATACAACTACCTAGAATGGATCCTTCACTTCTGTTTGAGCATGGGGCTGCATAATTAAAGTTACTTCTCTGTACCAATAAAGTTTCCTTCTGATTGGTAACTTGTGAATGTGGAACATAATGAAGTTGATCAAACCATAGAAGCTAGTAGGAAGAAGAGTAGGAAGGGAGCATGATCAGCATACTTGGTAAGCGCTGATTGGGTGCACTATCGGAAAGTAATTCACGAGCAGCGGTGGAGAGCCTTGGGGCATGAGTTGGAAATAACTGGAAGAAGAGTTGAGGGGGGATGATCAATATACCTGGGAAGCGACAGGGGAGTGAGATGAGGCAGAGATGATCAAAAAATCACGGGCAGCGATAGAGAACCATGGGACACGATTTGGCATTGGCAGAAAGTGGAGAAAAGGAGGCGTCTGTTGTGTAAAGGGATACAATCTCTGAGAAGACACAAAAGGGGCGAGGCATCCACTGCATAAGGGATACGATATCTGACAAGCCGCAATAGAGGCTAGAGGATTGTCTGAAAATTCAATTTATGTAGCATCTCAATAATTAGAGATGCAACTCCCCTTTCATTGTGATGAAGAGTATTCTTCTTGGCTTCAATCTAATTGTCTGAATAATTAATGGTGAAGAATATTTTGTTTGAAAGTATTGTTGTTCATGGCTCGGCAATGGGATTAACACTAATTCAGGTATAATATTTTGGTTGAAAGTTATCTTTTGCGGAGCCCTGTAAATTGAGGCGCAACTCCTTCTTCGTGGCGATGAAAAGCGTTCTTATTAACGCCTATGTAATTTTGGGAGAACTGCCCTCTATAATTATTGGAGAACTCAATTGGTGAAATGGTGTTTTTTGTCGTCGGGGAAAGTGGCGTTTCACTAAGCCTAATGTTGAAGGGTAAACGTATAAATTTATAAGGAAAATGTGTTTGGAGGACTGTGGTGGTAACACATAGCCGGGCTCCCAATTTCTATATATATGATAATGGTAATTGTTAATATGTATCATTGAATGTTTTTGTATATTGACATAAATGAATAATTTAAATTTTAGAGTTTATTAAGAATTTTTTAAAAAAATTTTAATTGTATTGTGGTAGTAATTTAACTTTGTAGGGCATTTTGGTATTTCAACTTTTTGTACTCTCATTTTTAGTAATATATGATATGTTGAATTCCTTAATTTGTTCATGTCCAAAATACTTTGAATTCCTTTAGTGAATAAAATGTGTACGAACTCTTGTGATCTCATGTTGAAAGTTAAGGGTAGTGCCGGGTATGCTGTTGAGTCCTAAAAGAAAAACAAAAGTATTGAACCATCGGATGGATTGAATGACGTATGGAAACCATTGAACAAATTGGTAACAAAAGGTTTCACTTTGGATAATTCTAACAAATTATCTAAGGCCAAAGAGAATGTTCCAATGTTCATCAGAACTCCACTGATCAATCTTGGTGATCATGAAGATCATGAGGACGCGGACGATGATGATGAAGAAAATGAAAATGAGTATATTACTTCTATTAAAAATTAAATAATACTCAATGCTAATGAAGAATACAGAAGGACATGAAATGTGACAGTGGTATTTTGCCAGAAAAACATCCAAGGAGTAGCCGAGAATCATCAAAGGCATCTACAATACTATTGAGGGCTTTGGAAGGTTCTAGAGATGAGTAGAACTTGAAGGAAAAGCCTGGAATTCTCTAAATATGTGTGAAAGGAGGAGCCTAGAGAAGCCTGGAAGGTTCCAAAACCTTGTAGATAGGTGTAAAGAAATCTACCACCTTGTAAATATCTAGGATATTTTTGTGGAGCATTCTAGATGCTCAATTGTAACCATTAGATTAAATAGATCTTAGCTATCCATTAAGGAGGTGGAGAAGTATAAATACCCATCCATAACATTCATTTTCACCAACCAAGCAAGGAAACCAATATATGTAGCCATACCCACTCACTTCCATTACCACTTCTGCATAAGCTTTCATATCAATAAAATAATATTTTTAAAAAATCCTATAGTGGCATCAAAGCCAAATTTGCATGAGCCTAACTTATTTCCAAAATATCCACAACCAAGACCTAACCTCTTACAACTTTTAATTACACCTCCTCTATGGTCCCTATATTTGAGGGGGAGGCTTACGAATTTCGGAGCATAAAAATGATGACCCTATACATATCACAAGGTCTTTGGGATTTGTTCTAAAATAGATATGAACAACCTCGAGATTCTATCGAATTGGAGTCTTGGGACAACAACAAGAAAAGGATACACAATGAAAACAGGAAGAAGGACGCAAAGGGGTTGTCATACATGCAACAAGGTGTAATAAAACCCATACTCCCAAGAATTATGGTAGAGACAACTGCAAAGGAGCATTGGGAGATACTCAGGAATGGATTCAAAGGCTCCGACAAGGTAATATCGATTAAACTTCAATCTTTGTGGAGAGACTTCGATACTTTACTAATGAAAGAAGGTGAATCTATTGAACTGTTTTTTAATTGGGTCTCCTACATAATTAGTCAAATACGGAGTTATGAGGATATTATTGAAGATAAGAAAATTATATAGAAAATATTACGGAGCCTTCCTGTTAAATATGATCATATAGTGTCTGCAATAGAAGAATCTAAAGATTTGTTGGTATTAACTTTAACTGAATTAGTGGGCTCACTATAGGCGCATGAGGACAAAATGCGCCAATTTAATGAGCAGCCACTAGATAGTGCATTTTAAAGTAAATTGAATTTTTCTAATGATGAAAGTGATAAGAAAATAGCCATGATAAAAAATTTTATAAGAAAGGTGGAAATTCAAATTACCATGGTAGTGGAGAGAAAATTATGGAAATAACGAAAATAGTAAATATGGCACATACTATAGATTATGCTAGAAAAATAATCATGAAACAAAAAATTGTCAATTTAAATGCAAGATATGCAAAACTCATACCCATTTCAAAAAAAAATATTTTTATCGGCAAAGAGAAGAGGTCAGATTTACTAGAGAGAGTGACTCTAGTCATCAAATTTTTCTTCCATGCTTCAATGTTCACCAAGAGTCACATGGTATTTGGTATATGGATAGGGGTTGATATAATAATATGATAGACACCTGTGAATCCTTTGTTACACTTGATTAAAATATTAAGATTCAAATTATACTTGGTGATGGGAGAAATCAAAATGTAGAAGGAAAAGATGTAATTGCAGTTAAAGCAAAGGATGACTCCACTAGAAAAATATATGATTTTTTTATGTCCGTGGCCTTACCCAAAATTTATTAAGTGTTGGTCAATTAATTCAAAGACTCTATAAGGTGAACTTTAATGGTGATAAATATCTCATTATTGATAAGAAAAAGAGCCAATTGATTACTATAATAACAATAACCCCTAATAAAATATTTTCATTTAAAATTCCCATTGATAAATAATATTCTTTGAAATGTGGTAAAATTGATGAATCCACATAATGGCATTTACGATATGGGCATTTAAATTTTTATGGCCTCAAAATATTGAAAAATATGGTGAAGGACCTTCCCTGGATAATTAATAAACATAAAATTTGTTGTGAGGGATGTATTTATAGAAAAATGCATAGGTTGCCCTTTCCTGAAACATCTTGTAGGGCAAAGACCCTATTACAATTGGTACATGCGGATATATGGGGCCCATCATAGAATCCATGTGTGAGTGAAAAAGATATTTCTTATTATTTGTTGTTGATTTTACTCGGATGATATGGTGTATTCCTTGGTGCAAAAATCGGAGGCATTTTCTTATTTCAAGCAATTCAAGGCCCTCACTGAAAAGCAATGTAAGTGTTTGCTAAATATCCTAAGAACAGATCATGGGGGAGAATTCACAAATAATAAATTTTGGAGTATTGCAAGAAACATGGAATAAAGAGGGAGTTGACAGCCAGATACACACCACAAAAAAATGGAGTAGCAGAAAGGAAGAATCCATGATCGTGGAGATGGCTTTAAGAATGTTCCAGTGTAAAAATATTCCAAACAAGTTTTGGGAAAAAGCTATCAACACCGCAGTCTACATCCTTAACAGGTTACTCACAAAGGCAGTCTTCAAGAAAGCACCATACGAGGCTTGGAGCAAAAGAAAGCTGAAGGTGGAGCACTTCAGAATATTTTGATGCATTGTATACGCCCACATTCTAAAGTAAACACGAACAATGCTCGATGAAAGAGGAGAAAAGTGCATCTTTATTGGATATAGTGATGAGTCAAAGGCTTACAGGATTTACAATCCAGAAACGGAGAAGCTGATCATATCAAGGGACGTAATATTCGACAAAATGGCAGAATGGCAATGGAGCACAAACACATCACCAACTCCATCCATCATGAAGAAAATGCATGAACTAATTTCAGATCTAGGCTCGAGCTCACCACCTGCAATTCCAGGACCAAGATTAGAATATGATTCAAAATCAAGTTCTACACTAGCACTAAGACGATCACAAAGAGAACGACGAGCTCCTGCAAGGTTCGTAAATTATCAAAGTAATGTTGTATCATATTCCCTATTTGAAGGAGAACCAAAAAAATATGAAGAAGCATCTACTAAAGAGGAAAGGGTTAAAGCCATGGATGAAGAAATTTGTATGATCGAGAAGAATCAAACATGGGAGCTCACAGACAAGCCACCAGAGAAGGAATTAGTCGGGAAGAAATGGGTATACAAGATCAAATACAATGATGATGGAAGTATCCATAAATACAAAGCCCGACTAGTAGCTAAGGAATATTCACAGCAGCAAGAGTTGATTGCAATGAAACAGTTGCGGCAGTGGTCCGCATAGAGACAATCAGGACAATCCTAGCTCTTGCAGCATAGCTAAAGCTTCCAGTATACCAATTGGATGTTAAGTCAACATTTTTAAATGGAGGCCTCGAGGAAGAAATATATGTAGAGCAGCCTAAGGGATATTTCATGAAGGGGCAAGATGACAAAGTGTACCGGCTGCACAACGTACTATATAGTCTTAAAAAACTACCACGAGAATGGAAAAATAACATCGATGGTTACCTACAAGACCATGGATTTCTCAAGAGTTTGAATGAGCCATCACTATATGTCAAGAAGCAAGGAGTGCATGACTTCTTCATTCTATGTATTTATGTTGATGATTTCATTTATACAAGTATAAGCAAGGAGTTGATTGAGGAATTAAAGGAAGCTATGATGCGGGAGTACGAAATGACTGACCTCGGTCTCATGAGATATTTTCTCTGCATGCAAATAAAGAAATATCCAGGATGAGTATTTATCTCATAGGAGAAGTACATTGACGATTTACTGAAGAAATTTCAAATGTAAGATTGTAAGTCCATACCGACACTAATGGTGACTAACGAGAAGCTGTCAAAGAATGATGGAGCTGAAGAGCTTGATGAGTCATTCTATCAAAGCCTTGTTGGCTCACTTATCTATCTTACATATACATGACCAGACATTCTTCATGCAGTAGGCATGGTACAAGATTCATGAGCAAGCCAAGCAAGAATCACTTTGCAGCAGCCAAACCAATTCTCAGGTATGTCAATAAAACAAAATGTCATGGAATCTTGTACGAGTCAGAAGAAGACAATAGCCTACGAGGGTATACAGATAGTGACTGGGCAGGAAGCATTGATCATCAAAAAGTACAAGTGGTTATCTATTTTTTTGGGCACTAAATTGATCTCCTAGTCATCCAAGAAGCAAGCAACAGTAGCTCTATCATCAGCAGAAGCAGAGTATATCGCATCAACAAGTGCCTCATGTGAAGTAGTGTGAGTCAGAAGAATTTTAGATTTACAGATCAACGAAGAGGCACCAACAAAATTACACTATGATATTATGTCAACAATTGCCGTGACAGAATCCAGTATTTTACAGTCGATCGAAACATATTGAAATACGACATCACTTTACCCGACAAATGGTCAAAAAACAAGAGATAGAGCTACAATTCTGCAAGACTGGAGAACAACTAGCGAACATGTTTACGAAGGCACTTACACGAGAAAGGCACATGGCACTATGCGATAAGATTGTCACAACCCAAGCCTAGGGCCTAGACGTGACACGAGAAAGGACATTTTATCAAACACTTAAAGGGTGTGTAATGCTAGCGTAAAATAATTCATTTCAAGAGTGAAATTATGCTAGACAAATTAGTGTAAAACCATCAATAGATACTTGGTAACACTCTCAAACTATATACATCAAGATCCTTCATTAATTCTCACAATAGACATTAGATTCGTAGTTCCAAATGTAGTAAAATAGTCACAATTTCATAAATCCCAATATAGTGTGCTGTGATTTTCATAATAGATAAGACCTATGAATAAATCAACTTTAAATCATGCAATTTGTGTAAAAAGAGCTTGGGTATCATGGGTGAAAGGAACCCATGAAAAAAATTCACATACCTTAGCTTTGGAGATGAGCTTTATATATATTGGAGATGGAGACTTGAAGCTTGAGAGGAAATCCTTAGATCCGAAGAGGGTTTTGAAACTTGAGTTTAGGAGTAAAATATTGGCTAAGTGTTTGAATAAGTATTAAGGAATGTTTTGAATGATATGATGGTTAAAAATGGTTTAGTATAGGCATTTTCATGTTTAGGAATAGGCCTAAGACTTAAAAGTCTTGGACCGAAGTAAAAAGCTAGCCAAAATTTACAATAGTTCGTGCCCTTGGCACGTCGCACCAGGGGCGCGAAAAGCTCTCTGGAAATCATTTTTTGGAAAATCAAAATTTCTAATCGTTTGCTCTTAAATCGCGGTTATACCCATTTCTCACTCAAAATAACCCTCTAAACAAGAATATTAAGTGAGATTTTTGATATCATGCACGGATTTTGAGATATATGGAAATTATGATTTCGGACATTTTCAAGATACATTTCGGGCAGTTTTTGGGGTACTTACAATATCTCCCCCTTGGGAACATTCGTTCCCGAATGTCAAAGAGACTTATATGAGAGACACAAATATGACAATTTCAGCCCACATAGTAATGCAACAATGCACTTAAACATCATTGCAAAATCACAATATAAGTGCAAAATCATCCCAAACTTAGTCATTTTAAACATGAAAATATGCAATGACATAAGGGATGAAATTAAGACTTAAGATCATATAAAGGACTAAGATCAATACCTTATGCTTGAGTAGAGTGGAACAAGTAAGGATAATGATTTTGCATGTCCGCTTCGGCCTCCCAAGTAGTACTTTCAACTTGTTGATTCCCCCAAAGCACCTTAACGGAAGCGACCTCTTTGTTTCTCAATCTCTTCACTTGAATATCCAAGATCTAAACCGAAACCTCTTCATAGGTAAAATTATCTTCAACAACACCTGCAACATCAAGAGGCATAATGGTATTCGGATCACCAACACATTTCCTCAACATGGACATATGAAACACCGGATGAACCAAATCCATTTCTCTAGGCAATTCTAACTCATATGCTACCTTTCCAACCCTTATCTTCACCCTACAAGACTGACGTATCTTGGGATCAACTTTCCCTTCTTAACAAAATGGGCCACACCCTTCATGAGTGAAACCTTCAAGTAGACCCAATCACCAACCTTGAACTCAAGATTCCTTCTCCTCACGTAAGCATAAGACTTTTGATGACTTTGGGCCGTCTTTACCTTTCTCTAATCATTCTAACTTTTTCAACTGCCTCCATAACAAGATCTAGTCCTAACAAGGCCAGCCCATTAACCTCAAACCAACCAACCGATGATCTACAACGCCTACCGTACAGGGCCTCAAAAGAAGTCATACCAATACTAGAATGATAGCCATTGTTGTAGGCAAACTCAATCAACAGAAGATGATCATCCCAACTACCTTTAAGCTCCAACACATATACTCTAAGCATATGCTCAAGATTTTGGATGGTTATTTTGGCTTGGCCATCCATTTGAGGGTGGAAGGCCGCAGGAAGCTTAACTCTAGTACCAAGACCCCTTTGAAAGGACATCCATAAGTGTGAAGTGAATTGGGCCCCATAATCTGATATAATGGACAATGAAACCCCATGCAACCTTACCAGGTCATAAATGTACAACCTTGCATAATCTTCATCCCTATATGTGGCCTTAACTGGTAGAAAGTGAGTTGATTTTGTCATCATATCAACCACCACCCAAATGGAATCAAAACCCTTTCTTATCTTGGGAAACCCATCCACAAAATCCATATTAACCACCTCCCACTTCCAAATAGGAATCTCAATGTCTTGGGTTAGGCCACCCAGCCTTTAATGTTCAGGTATGACTTGTTGACAACTATGACAACTAGAAACTAATTTGGTGATATCCCTTTTCATGCCGCCCCACCAATACACATATCTCAAGTCTCTATACATTTTGGTGGAACCGGGATGGATAGAATAAGAAGAGTTATAGGCCTCATGAAGGATCGATTCTATCAAACCATCAACACATGGTAAACACAACCTACCTTGGTATCTAAAGGCACCATCTGCCCCTTGGGAGAAAACCTCCACCTTGCCCTCTTTCACCAAGGACTTCAATTCTAACAAGGAGGGATCAAGATTTTGTCTCACTATCAGCTCAACAATAAAAGAAGATTTAGAACCATTAACAATAACAATACCACTATTACCAACCTATTATATTATGACCCAAGCTAAGGGCCTAGACGTGAATGGTGAATGGGGAACCCGAAGGAACCCCAAACAAGCCTCATAGCATATCATTGCACATCTTTGATCGCGGAAGAAATATAAAACATCATAAGAAAGATGAACAAGGGGAAATGGGACTAAGGGGGAAAGAGAGAGTTTAATATTTAAATAACATAGATGAGTCAAAGATGAAACTTAATGCATAACTTGTCCAATAACACCTCTAAACATAGATACCTAGCGAGGGCCAAGACAAAGCAACCGGGCTTACCCTTATAGTAAAAATAACAATAAAGAAGAAGGAATCAATACATAACATAAGAAACATATGCCAATATCCCTAGAATGAAGGACTCACCAATAAGTTTGAGTAAAATCGTACTAGCCATATGAGTGGAGATGCTCAAGCTAGGCTCCGATTCCTACATGGTCATATCATATAGGGATAGAGTATGCATTAGTACGTTGGAATGTACTAAGTATGTGAGATGCAATGCAACAAGAGATGGAAAATGTAATCAAAATGTATAACCATAGGCAATAAACATAATATAACAACATGGCATGCATGGACAATGCTGCAGCAAAATATGCTTGAAAATATTTATTCTTTCATAGCTTACTTAACCCATTTAGATAACATAATTAGCTTATCCAATTACCTTATACTAGAGGTTGAGAGATATAGCATGAGCTCATAACCCAAATCATACACGGGGGTAAGGACTACATCATAGTTCATAACCTCATAAAGAGTAACATAACCTCATAGGGAGTAGCATAAGCTCATAAAGAGTAACATAACCTCATAGGAGTAGCATAATCTCATAAAGAGTAACATAACATTATATGGAGTAGCATAACCTCATAAAGAGTAACATAACCTCATAAGCATAACCTCATAAAAAGTAACATAACCTCATAGGGAGTAGCATAACCTCATAAAGAGTAACATAACCTCATAAGGAGTAGATTGCATTCGTACATGAGGGTAAGGTGTACAACATACCTCATAACCCCTACATGTAGGAATTGGCCTTGTACTAGAGGGTAAAGCATGTACATAGTTCATAACCCCTCCTAGTAGGCTTTCACAATTGACAAGAGCATAAACTTTATCTTAAGAATCCAACAAGTCATCAACAATTCACAAGAACATAACAACATGAGAGCCCAACAATTCCCTTTGCAATACCAAAGGTGTTTTACATGATTCGAACAAATATTTTCATTCCTTTCATCCTTATATACATATTTTCCCTTCTTGTCATCAGTTAGTCATTACATACATACATTATTTCATCATCATTTCATCATCATATGATGATCATAACATCATTCAACTTATAAAACATGCATTGGACCCACAATTCCTCAAGAAATACTGGTCGAATATTTTATCAAACACTTGGTGGGTGTGTAATGGGGGTAAAAGACCATGCAATTTAGAGAAGAAATCATGCAAGAAAATGCATTGTAAAACCATCAATCAACACCTTGCAACACACTCAAGACATACACATAAAAAAACCCTCATTAAATCCAACATTACATCCAACATTTAGACCTCAAAATATGATAAAACGATTGTACATTCATGAAATAAAAACACTATAAAGTAAATTTCTCAATATACAAGACCCACATAAAAAATCAACTTTAAATCATATAATATTAGTAAAAAGTAGGCTTAGGCACCATGGGTGGAAGGACCCAATAGTTCAACACCACATACCTTAGCTTTTGGAGAAACCTTGAAGAAGGCTTCAATGGGGACTTGAAGCTTGAGTGAAATCCTTGATGCAATCCTTAAGATTGGTCTTGGGTTTTGGGACTTGAATTTGGGAGTAAATATTTGGCTAAGTATTTTTGTGACTATTGGGGAATATTTAGGATGATATGAGGTGAAATATGACTAAGTCCATGCATTTTCAAGTGAGGGAACCCTTAGGCCGGAGACTTAAAAGTCTTGGACTGAAGTAAAGAGAAAATAGGACCAAAACGGCCTGCTCACTGGAACTGCATTTTCTATAGAAAGGAGTTCCACGAAATTGGGCATAACTCCTTCATCTGAACTCCAAATGGGGTGAAACCAAGTATGTTGGGAAGAAAATTCAAAAAGCTTTAATTTAATAGGTTGTAGGCCACCTAGTTCTTTGTGTGGTAAGAGATATGACCCTTCAAAGATGACCCTCCAAAATCACATTTTTGCGATTTTTAGATTTTGATACGGTTGCTCTAAAATTCAGGTTAGACCCATTTCCCACTCAATTTGACCCCCTAAAAAAGAATATAAAGTCAAATTTTTGAAAGAATGAATGGATTTTTAGATATATATAAATTACTATTCCAGGCACTTTTAAGGCACATTTTCGGGCACTTTTTTGGGGTCGTTTCATCTTCCAATCTAACTCCCAATCTAGCCTACTGATGCACCTCCCTAGCCATTTCCTTATCACCACCATCAATATGAGCTAGCTACCCATAGATACCCTGGTCAAAGCATCCCCCACCACATTTGTCTTACCAATATGATAATGCACACTCATATCTCAGTCCTTAAGAAGTTCTAACCATGTCCTTTGACTCAAATTGAGAATCTTTTGAGTGAAGATATATTGGAGGCTCTTATGATCGGTGTACACATCAAAATGCACCCCATAAAAGAAATGACGCCAAATCTTTGGTGCAAACACAACGGCGGCTAACTCAAGATCATAGGTAGGGTAGTTTTTTTCATGTACCTTGAGTTGTTTGGAAGCATAGGCTATGACCTCACCATTTTGCGTCAACACAAAGGCCAAAAAAACTCAGGAAGCATCAAAATACACAACAAATCACTCAAGCCCATCCGATAGTGACAATATAAGAGTGAACATAAGCTTATCTTCTATGTTTGGAAACTCCTTTCACATTCATCGGACCACACAAATATGGCCTTCTTTTGAGTCAATTTTGTCATAGGACAAGCAATAGAAGAGAAATCATTCACAAACTCTGATAATATCCAACTAAGCCCAAGAAACTCCTAATGTTCAATGGGGTCAATGGTCTAGGCCAATTTCTAATCACATCGGTCTTCTTTGGATCAACCTTAATACCATCCCTTGACACCACATACCCTGGGAAGGCAACCTCCCTCAACCAGAATTCACACTTTTCATATTTAGCATACAATTTCTCCTTCCTCAATCATTCCAACACAACCCTCAAATGAGCCCTATGCTCCCCTCACCACAAGAATAGATCAAAATATCATCAATGAAGACCACAACAAAGGAATCAAGGTAGGGTTTAAAGACCCTATTCATTAGGTCCATAAAGATGGATGGTGCATTGGTCAACCCAAAAGGCGTCACGAAAAACACACAATGCCCGTACCTAATTTCGAAGGCCATCATGGAAATATCACTCCCTCACTTTCACTTGATGATCCCTGAATTAAATATCAATCTTAGAGAAATGGCTAGCCCCTTGAAATTGGTCAAACAAATCATCAACCTTGGAAGAGGATACCTATTCTTGATTGTGACCCTATTGAGTTGTCGGTATTCAATACACATCCTAAGGGACCCATCATTCTTTTATACAAACAACACTGGAGCACCCCAAGGTGATTGGCTAGGTCTAATAAATCCCATCTCCAACAAGTCCCTCAATTGTTCCTTCAACTCCTTCATCTCCACTGAGGCCATATGGTAAGAGGGAATAGAAATGTATTGAGTATCGGGGAGGACATCCATGCCATAGTCTATTTCCCTTTCGGGAGGAACACCGAGAATGTTATTTGGGAAGACACCAAGAATCTCATTTACAATCGGAACCGACTCTATGGGAAAGACTTTAGACTCCACATTCCTAACCCTTACAAGATGGTAAAGACACCCCTTAGAGATCAACTTACGGGCTTTAATGCAAGAGATGAATCTACCCATGACCACCACCTCTTGATTTTCCCATTCAAGGACGGGTTCACTTAGAAATTGGAACTTTACCATACAGGTTTTGCAATTAATAGAAGTATAGTATGCATGTTTTGCAATCAATAGAAGTATAATATGCATGCTACCAATCCATCCCAAGAATAATATCAAAATCAACTATGTCTAACTCAACAAGATTACAAGGAAAGATTTCATGCAAAGTTCAAATAGGACAACTTTTATAAACTTTCCTAGCAACAATAGATGCACTGATAGGAGTAGACACCTCATATGACTCATGCAATAACTCGGTGTCAACATGGAACTTTTTGGCAACAAAGGGGGTAACAAAAGAAAGAGTGGCACTCATATCAATCAATGCATACACATCAAAGTCAAAGATTTTTAACATACCGATAACAACATTAGGGACTTCATAAACCCCTTGCCTCCCATGCGAACCATAGAATCGATTGTGCCTTGGGGCATCATCTTATCGGCCGCCTCTCCCCAAAGGGACCGCATTAACTCTTTGTAGATGAACCTCCTTTCCCTTGTCGAAGTTTTGAGGGCAACCTATCGCCTTATGCCCCATCTCCCCACAACCATAACAAGCACCGGTATTCTTCAAACATGAGCCACCATGACCCTTACCACACTTCAGACACACATCAATACGAGTCACACCCCTAACACCTTGGGCTCTCGGAAGATTGTTTGCGACCCTATTATCAAATACATGAGTAGAACTTTGGCCTTGATGGGACCGGCCACTCCTTTGGAACTTACCCTCAAAATTGCTAATCATCTGCTCATAAATTAGGGTTAGACCTATTTTACACTTAAAATGACCACCTGAACAAGAATATGAAGTCAAATTTTCAATATCACGCACAGATTTTGAGATATATGTAATAGTTTAAATCATATAAAAATCATCAAATAAACACTACCCATGCATAGTTAGAATTTTAGGATTCATAATCTTCAAAACCCCAATTTAAAGTAAACTAGAAATCCATGAGATTGCTTAAAAATAATTTTGGGTCTCCTTTATTGAAAAGAAGTTGAGGATTAACCCACATACCTTAGACTTTGAGTTCCTTAGAATTGAGTTTGGGAAGAATGGAAGCTTGGAAGTAGGTCTCGGATCCAAACTTATTCTTGGGTTTCCTTGAAATTGAATTGGAGCTTAATGGAGGCTCTTGATAGGATTTGGGAGTGTGATTGAGATAAGAGTAGTGAGTTTTATCCATTGGGACATTTTTAAGGTCCTTTAGGAAGGTTAAGATAGCATTGGAAGTCTAAAAAAGGCATTAGAGTAATTAGCATTTATGAAAATGCCATTGGTGAATGGATGAAATTTTGGCAAAATGTTGCTCCATGGAAGGTCCCATGGGCCGTGTGCCATTCCATGGGTCATGTGGAGTGCATGTGACAAGATTAGTACAAAAATTGAAGTTGGAAATCGATTGGAACAGGAAGTCTCGTCATGACCACGGAGGCCTCCACGGGTCTTGTGGAACCTCACGGCCTATGTGGAGGCTCGTGGCACCATACTTGGTTCTGGAAAATGTTGCCCAGGATCCATTGCAAGGATCACTGATCGTTCCCCATGCCACGGGTCATGGTGAGGGACGTGGCAAGAAAAGCTCCCCCAAACGCCCACTACTCCTCTCTTGTACTCACCCCACGACCAGCCACACGGCCCATGCCACTAGTAGTGCCCCTTTTCTTAGGCCAAAAATTGCCTTTTCCAACTCAATACACCTCACACGGTCCGTACAAGACACCACTGCCCGATAGGTGCCCGTGGGGCTTCATTGCACAGGAGGGTCTTACGAAAATGGTCATAACTCCTTCATACGAACTCAAAATAAAGTGAAACCAAGTGCGTTGGAAAGATAACTCAAAGGGATTCCATTTGACATTATGGGCCACCTTGCTCCAATTTCGCTAAAAGTTATGTTTGTTTAAATTCGACCATTCTATCGGTACTTGTGTCAAACTTAGCCAACGAAAATCCTTTTGATCTTGGCTTATCGTAGGGGCCCATGATAGCCTTAAATGACATATATAAGCTTGGAAATTCTGAGTCCTTACATCTACATCGTTAACGATGCAAGCCCAAATGGATGTCAGTACATTAAATATACTTATATGTAAGATGGCTTAGGAAGCAAGTCAGTCTCAAATACAAATCAACAAAATCTACTCAACAATCAATGACTTAACTTAGCAAAGGATGAAAGATTTGTATAGTAAAACAATGGGCATAAAAATAACTCTAGAATGCAACTCAGTCAAATTAGTTATGCACAATCCAACAGTTTCTTTAACCAGCAACTATTGCATATGAGTTACTGATTATACAATGTTTGCACTATCGTTGCCGTAACTATCCAATACTTGCCAAGGTAAGTACAATCAAACGAAACTGTTAGTCCCTTTTTATTCAAAGAATAAAAACCAGAAACCATAAATACAATAGTCAAAATTATGAAACTAATCTTAGTCCATAGAATACTCTTGTGTATCCTTAAGAAATTTAATCCCCTCATTGTACCTGAGGTTATGAATTATTTTCTCTCAAGATAAAATAGATTAATAACTACAAAATAGTGGTACGTAAAATTCTTGTAGTTATCTGTGAACTCATGAAGTAGCAATGGCTTTCAACACTGACTCAAATTTTATTTTTTGAGAAAATTTATGCAGAAGAAGAAGAATTTTCCATAATAGAAAAAATGCAAAAGGGTCACTGTTTATAGGGAAAAACAGGTGTGAATCCACCGGTTCAAAACAAACTCATCTATTCAAAACAAACTCATCTATTCAGAATAGGCATGGTACTGTTTGGGAACGATTATGTCTATTCACAGGATATTTATGTGCAAATTTAAAATGTAGTTAAACTAACCAATTCTGCGTTAATTAATAAATAATTCATTATTGATTATGAATTAAATAATTAATTAATAATTCACAAACAAATATTAAAAAAGAAAAAATTGAGATTGGATAAATAAATTTTGTCCAAAACATTTATCAACCAATCAAATTATTTGCCAAAACCAAGGCCGAGTCGAGCGAGCGACGACGATGACACGAAGGTGTCCCCTTTACTTGACTCTTTAAGAGTTATAGTGAGGTTTACTAATAAAAAGACATCAATTTTCTTCTATTCTTTAGATAAGGGACAAATAACTCTCCAAAGCTAAGGTATGTAGATTTATTTCATGGGTTTCTTTCACTCATGCTGCCAAACTTCCTCTTACTCTAATTTGCATAATTTAAGATTGATTTATAATTGGGTCGATCTTATTATGACAATCACTATACACTTTGTTGAAGCTAATGAAATTGTGACTCTTTTGCTTTATTTTGAGTTATTAAACAAAGGCCTATTGTAAGATTTGATGAAGGGTTTAGATGTATATTGCTTGAGGGTGTTGCAAGGTGTAGATTGATGGTTTTACAATAGATTTTCTTGCATAATTTCACTCTTGAATTGCATGATTTTATACAAGCACTACAAACCCGCCAAGTGTTTGATAAAATGTTTGGTTACTGCTTCTTGAGGAATTGAAAGGTCAATGCATATCTTATGTTATGAATGATGTTATGATGATGAAAGAAGAATATGTAAATGATATTGTGATGATGATAGAAGGAAAGTATGTATATTGTATTTTTCTATATTGTGTTGAATTGACTATAGCCAATTAAGGGGTATGCCTCCATCACCATGGGAGGTAGGGTTTGACCATCCTCTAACCTTTCAAGGGGTTTGTACCTTGGCACTATAGGAGGTAGGGTGTGACCATCCTCTAACCTATCAAGTGGTTTATACCTTGGCACCATGGGAGGTAGCTGTGACCATCCTCTAACCTATTAAGGGGTTTATACCATGGTAACCTATTGAGAGGTTTGTACCTCAACAATCATGGGTTGTAGGGTGCAACAATCCGCCATAGTGTGGTCCATTTTCACACTTGTTTTATAATATATGAAGCATGCCTTTACAACAAGCATCACTCATGCATGTCATCTTGTTATATGATAGTTAATTGCTTAAATCATGCATACAGAATATGTCATGTATCCCTTGTTTAATTGCATCCTACATACGTAGTACATTCAAATGTACTAGCACATACTCTTGGCTACATTATATCACAATGTAGGAACCGGTGCACAAGCCAATCATTTTCCTCTTCCACATGGCTGGTTCGGTACTACTCAAGTTAGTTGGTTAGTCCTCCACTTCGAAGACTTTAGTCTAAGTTTCTCTTATCATGTATTGAGATGCACTTCTTTATTGTTTACCTGAGCTATAAGGGTGAGCTTGGTTGCTTTGTCTTGGCTCCCGATCTTTTCTATGTAATAGAGATGTTGTTGGACATGCTATGTATCTATGTTATGAGCTTTGACTCTATCAACTCTTGTTGTTCATGATGTGGAAATGTTCCCTTAGCCCTAGTTGTCCCAATTTGGTATCTCTTGTTGTATTCAATTGCTTCCATGACCAAGGATGTGTAATGATATGCTACGAGGCTTGTTTGGGGTTCCTTTGGGTTCCCCATTTGCCGATCATGTCTAGGACCTAGGCTTGGGTCGTGGCACCCATAAGTAATACAACTTGAAATCATGCAATTTTCATAAAAATAGAGATTGGGCTCCATGGGTGAAAGGACTCAATGGATGAAACCCACATACCTCAAACTTGGATTTTCATGATATAAGCTTGAAATGAATTCTCGAGTCCCAAAGTGAAGCTTGAAATAGTTGAATTTGGAATGTGATACTTGGTTAAGTCTTGGAGAGATTTTTGTGATGGTTTTGATTGATATATAGTTGTAAAATGGCCAAGTATGGGAGATTTTACATTTAAATGGGCATAGGGCTACTATACCAATGCCCTTAGACAGAATAAGAAAACAGGGGAAAATACTACACTGGTCTATGTCAACTCTACAATGCGGACCAAATGCGTTGGAGCAACTAACACTAATCTATGCCCCTAGCGTTTCACGTCCAAGGCACGGACAAACACTATCCAGCAAAAAGTTAGAAAAAATTACTTTTCTCTACAGGTATTCAAAAATTCAGGTTATACCCATTTTCCACTCAATTTGTCCCCGCAATCAAGAATATGAAGTTGGATTTTTGATATCAAGCACGAATTTTGAGATATATGGAAATTACGATTACGAAAACTTTGAAGCACATTTTTGAGGAGTTTCAACAAAAGTATTGAACCATTGGATGGATTGAATGACTTTTGGAAACCATTGAACACATTGGTAAAAAAAAGATTTCACTTTGGAAAGTTCTATCAAAGTATCCAAGGCTAAAGAGCATGTTCCAAAATTCATTAGGACACCATTAATAAATCTTCATGATCATGAAGATCACGAGGACGTGGACAATGATGATGAAGAAAATGGAAAGGAGTATATGACTTCCCCAAAATTTGAAGAACACAAAGTTAGAAAACAAAATATTGTTAAAAAATCAGTTGTTGTTCAAGCTATAGAAGCACCATCAATTAGTAAAAGTAATAATACTGACATAAGGAAAGAGTGAAAAGGATAACATGGAAGAAAGTAAAAGAAACAAAGAATCTTGCTCCTACTGGCGGTGGTGGTGATGGTTGAAAATATATTAATGTGACAAAAGTTGGAGACACTACAGATACATGAGGAGGTGCAAGTAGTTGTAGTGCTCGTGTACTGAAAGAAACAATATATCTCATTTGGTTAAATTTGCTTGCATATGATAAGCAATGAGTTTAATTCTACCCCTTATGATTTTTTTTTTTTTGCTGGGTAACCCCAAAAAATTTAAATGTATAGAATTAAACTCACTACTTATCATGTGCAATCACTTTCCATCAATCTTGGATGGAGCCAAAGATTCACTATTTTTTGGCTTTGGGGTATGATGGAATAAAGCAAAATGACTTTTAAACTATCTGCGCTTCTTTCAATTGTGAAGTAGCAGTTAGTCAATGCAACTTTCGACGCTCATCATGGGCGGGAGCCTTTGAGGCATTGGGGTAATGTTGTTGTTGTTGTTTACTTATCATGTGCAACCAAATTGAACCAAATAGGATGGACTATTTCACACAGTACCCTAAAACAACCACTGCTTATACGTCTTGCTGTCTCAGTAGTAACTCCAACTTATGCCACATTGCTATTTGTTCCACAATCACCACCTCTGATAGCAGGAGCAAGTACAAGAGGAGGTTTATTTGTTTCTTTTTTCCCTTCCACCTCATCCTTTTTTCCCTTTCTCTTTGTCATTATTATTACGATTACTAATTTATGGTGCTCTCATCATCTTCTTTATCATCATCATCCAGATTCTCATGATCTTCTCGATCATCAAGATTTTAAACATGCTCTTTGCCTTTAGATAATTTGTTGAAATTATCCATGATGAACTGTCAATTGACAACTATAGATTAGTCCTTTTTTAATGTATATGTTGAATTCCATAGCTTGTTCGTGTTCAAAATACTTTGAATTCCCCTAGTGAATAATAAGTGTACTAACTCTTGTGATCTCTTGTTGAAAGTTATAAGTAGTGTTGGATATACTGCTGAATCATCAAAGAAAAACAAAAGTATTGCACCATTAGATAGGTTGAATGACTTATGGAAACTATAGAACAAATTGGTAAAGTTAGGTTTCATATTGGACAATTCTAATAAATTATCCAAGGCTAAAGAGCATGTTCTGAAGTTTATCTGGACTCCATCAATCAATTTTTATGATCTTGAAGATTATGAGGACATGAATGATGATGATGAAGAAAATGATGAGGAGTATTTGACTTCCCCAAAATTTAAGGAACACAAAGTTAGCAAACCATATGTTGTTCTAAAATCAGTTGTTGCTCAAGCTATAGAAGCACCATCAATTAGTAAAAGTAATAATACTGACAAAAAAAGAAAATAAAGGACAACCTATTAAAAAGAAAAAAGAAAAAAAGAATCCTACACCTACTCTTGTTGTTGGTAGTGGTTATAGTGGAAAAAACATTAATGTGGAAAAAGTTAGAGTTACAAATGAAATGATCCCAAAAAGTGCCCAAAAACGTGCCTCAAAATTCCCAATAATTTTATTTCCTTATATCTAAATATTCATTCATTATTTTGAAAATCCGACTTCATATTTATGATCAGGGGGTCTAAATTAGGTGAAAAGGGTCTAACCTCAATATAAGAGCGAAAGAATAGCAATTATAAATTTTTAAGGATCGATTTCCAGAGAGCTTTCCGCGATGCCTCCGCGATGTGCCTTGGGCTGGCTATAGTGTAAAATTCTCTCAGCGTCCTCTCTGTGATACGGAGATGTTTAATTTCCTTGCAGTGATTTTTAAGTGCAGTCCAAAATATTCTAAGTGTTGGGCCCAAGTTTTCCAAATATGTTTTTATCCATACTTAGTCAAATTTCACTCTTATATTATTCAAAACATTTCCAATACTCCCCAAAAATACTTAGTCATATTTTTACTCCAAATTGCAAGACTCAAAAGCCTCATCTGGATTTAAGGATTCTCTTCAAGCTTCAAGTCTCCATTGTGAACCTTCACCAAGAACTCCTCCAATGCTAAGGTATGCAGTATTGAACCACTAGGTCCTTTCACCCATGGTTCCTAAGCCCTCTGTTACTTAATATTGCATGATCTAAAGTAGATTTTACATGTGGGTCTTGAATATTGATAAATTTACTGCACAGTGATTTAGTTCATGAAAGTACGGTTGTTTTAGTACATTTTCATCTTCAAATCTTGGATCTGATGTTGGATTTGATGAGGAGTTTTGATATGAATGCCTTGGGGGTATTGCAAGGTGTTTATGAAAGGTTTTACCACTAATTTTTCTACATGATTTTTTCTCTAAATTGTATGCTCTTTTACCCCTATTACACCCCCCAAAGTGTTTGATAAAATGTCCAGTTATGGTTTCTTGAGAAATTGCAGGCCAAAAGCATGAGATATGAAATGAATGATGTTATGATGATGAACTTATGCATATGATTATTATTACATGAGGTATTACATTAGAACTTATGATGAATCCTATATAAAGTGTTGTATTAAACCATGCCTGACCCAGGGGAAAAGAGTAGGTAACCGGATAGGGGTTTATACTTATCCACTGGGGTGATGTGGTGGTACCATCATCAACCAAGATGAGGGATTGTACTCACTAACCGAATGAGGATTTGTACTCATCCACCAGGGTTATGGGGTGGTATAATCACCAATCGAGATGGGGGTTTGTATCTACTAACCTTCCGAGGAGTTTGTACCTTGGGAACTAGCTTGGTCTTTTCTTCAAATATGATATCCTATATGAGCATGATTCACTTAAGTATGTTTTACAGATGCATAAATCATATATGTCATATTACTATATTATGCCTATTGCCTATCATTATGCATTTTAGACTATGTTGCCTATCTATTGTTTGATTACATCCCACACACTTAGTTCATTCAAATGTACTAACACATACTCTTGCCTACATCACATAACCATGTAGTACCTGGTGCCTAAGTTGATCATCCTCCTCCTCCACATGGTTAGACAGTGCTATTCCGAGCTTGTTGGTGAGTCCTCCATTTCGGGGAATTTGGTTTATGCTTTCTTTTCTTATTATCCATGCATTGAGACAGTATTTTATGTTCTATTTAATTATGAGGGTGAGCCCAATTACTTTGTCTTGGCCCCCACTCTTTCTATGTATTCAGATGTGTTTGTTGGACAAGGTGTGTATTATGTATGAGCTTGACTCTTGACTTTTGATCCGACGTTTATGAAAGTTTTCCTTATTCCCATTGCCCTTTACTTATATCATGTATATATTATTATGCTTCTGCGACCAAGGATGTGTGATGGTATGCTAAGAGGCTTGTTTAAGGTTCCCTCGGGTTCCCCATTCGTTGTGTCATGTCTAGGTCCTAGGCTTGGGTCGTGACAACAAATAAGGCAACGGGAGGTATAAATAGGGTAGTACTCGAGTACTAAATAAAGGAGTCCATCCCATTTGGTTAAATTTTCTTGCATGTCAGAAGCAGTGAGTTTAATTCTATCCCTTATATTTTTTTTGTTGGGTAAATCCCCAAAAAATTAGAAGGTATTGAATTGAACTCATCGCTTATCATATGCAACCAAATTAAACCAAATGGGATGGACACTTTCATTCAGTACTCTAGAACTACAACTGCTTGTACCTCTTGCTGTGTCAGTAGTAACTCAAACTTGTGCTACATTAATTTTTGTTCTAGCATCATCACCACCGTCAACAGGAACAAGTGCAGGAGGGGGATTTTTTGTTTCTTTTTTCTTTTTTTCACCTCATCCTTTTTCCCCTTTTCCTTTCTCAGTATTATTACTATTACTAATTTACGGTGCTTTTTAATATCTTGAACAACAACAAATGTTTTAACAACATTTTGTTTGCTAATTTCTACTCCTTAAATTTGGGGAAGGCACATACTTCTCATCTTCTTCTTTATCATCATTGTCCTCATCTCATGATATTTACGATCATTAAATTGATAAGTGGAGCTAAAATGACCCAAAAAGTTTTTTCAAAAATGTGTCTTGAAAGTGCCCGGAATCGTAATTATCATATATCTCAAAATCCACGTGTGGTACCCAAAATCCGACTTCATATTCTTATTCAGGGTGTAAAATTGAGTCGAAAATTGATCGAAACCCGATTTTAGAGCAACTATATCAAAATCTAAAATTCCAAAGTGAGGAAAAATAGTGACTAGGCACGACATGTCAGGGGCATGGAGAGGTTATTTTTTGGCCAGATTTCGTCACTCGATGCAAGGATTTTGGACCTTGGGCCTAAGTCTTCTCATACATGAAAATACTTATAATTAGCGTTATTCCACCTTCATATCATTCAAGACATTCCCCAATACTCTCTCAATCCCTTATACTAATATTTCTCTCAAAATTCAAGTGTCCAAATCTCTTCCAGGTCTTAAAGAATTCATCCAAGCTTCAAGTCTCCATTCAAATCCTCCTCAAGGAATTCTCCAAAGTCAAGGTATGTGGGTTTCAACAATTGGGTCCTTTCACTCATGGTGCCCAAGCTTCCTTTTTACCTAAATTGCATAATTTCAAGTTGATTAACTTATGGGTCTTACTTTATGAATTAGAATATGAGTGATGTTGCGATTTCATGAAATTGTTACTGTGTTAACATGTTTTAAGCTACGAATCTAAGATCTATTATGAGATTTGATAAAGAGTTTTGATGTATATTTCTTGAGGGTGTTACCAAGTATTGATGGATTATTTTACATTGAATTTTCTTGCATGATTTCATCCCTAAATTTCATGTTTCCAATAGTACTACACACCATCCAAGTGTTTGATAAAATGTTCGTTTATGCCTTCATGAGTTATCGAAGGTCCAATGCATGGCTTATGAGTTGAATGACTTTATGATGATGAAAGGAATGTGTATATGAGTTATGTTCATGAGAATTATCTATATTATTCTAAGATGGTCATGCCTTGTTGAGGGGGGTGCTACACCTTAACCAAATTGAGGGGTTGATACCTTATTAACCAAATTGAGGGGCTTGATACCTCATTAACCAAATTGAGGGGATTGATACCTCAACAACCAAATTGAGGGGTTGATATATCATTGACCAAATTGAGGGGTTGATGCCTCAATCACCTTAGATGTGGGTGGTATATTTGATAACCAAATTGAGGGGTCGATACCTCAATCACCTAGGTTGCGAGGTGGTAAACCTATTAGCTAAATGAGGGTCTCTTTCTACGTATATAATATGTTTTATATAAGCATGATTTTACTTCAAGCGTTATTCATACACGCCATATCATTATTATGCTATCCATTTCCTATGTTTATGCATTTCGATTATGTTGCCTATCTCTTGTTGCATTGTGTCCTACATACTTAGTACATTCAAATGCACTAACACATACTCTATGCTTATATGATGTTACCATATAAGAATTTAGTTATCCTCCTCCTCCATATGGCTAGTAACATCTATTAAATCAAGTCTGGTGAGTCCTTAACTTCGAGGATGATGTCATTTACTCTTCTGTTACGCTAAGACTTTCTTTCCTTTATTGTAAGCTTGTGACTATGAGGGTGAGCCTAGTTGCTTGTCTTGGCTTTCGGTAAGTTCTATGTCTAGAGGTGTTGTTGGACAACTTATGTATTATGCATGAGCTTTGACTCATCTATTTTATTCCAGTGTTTAATTCTTTCCCTTTGTCCCAATTTCCCTTGGTCATGTTTCTTATGTTGTTCTATTTTACTTTTGCGACTGAGGATGTGTGTATGATATGCTAGGAGGCTTGTTTGGGTTCCCCATTCGTTGTGTCATGTCAATGCCCTAGTTTGGGTCATGACAAGTGCCCTGTTGAATTTTTGAACAGGCTCTTTGCCTTTAGGTAATTTGTTGAAATTGTCCAAAGTTAGTGTCAATTGACAACTATAGACTAGTCTTTTTTATGTATATGTTCATTTTCCCTTGGTCATGTTTCTTATGTTGTTGTATTTTACTTTCGCGAGCAAGGATGTTTGTATGACATGCTAAGAGGCTTGTTTGGGGTCCCTTCGGTTTCCTCATTTGCTGTATCACGTCAATGCCCTAGTTTGGGTCGTGACAGGAGCCCTTTTGAATTTTTGAACATGCTCTTTGCCTTTAGATAATTTGTTGAAATTCTCCAAAGTGAGTGTCAATTGACAACTATAGACTAGTCTTTTTTTATGTATATATGCAATTTCATAACTTATTCGTGTTCAATATACTTTGAATTCTTATTGAATAAAAGTGTGCTTACTCTTGTGATCTCTTGTTGATGGTTAAGAGTAGTGCTAGGTATGCTGGTGAATCCTCAAAGAAAAACAAAAGTATTGAATCATTGCATGAGTTGACTGACTTATGAAAACCATTAAACAAATTTGTAACAACAGGTTTTACTTTGGATAATTCTAACAAATTATTCAAGGCCAAAGAACCTGTTCCGAAGTTTGTCAGGACTCCACTAATCAATCTTCATGATCATAAAGCTCATGAGGACGTGGACAATAATGATGAAGAAAATGATGAAGAGTATTTGACTTCCCAAAAATTTAAGAAACACAAAGTTAACAAACAAAATATTGTTCAAAAATCAGTTGTTGTTCAAGCTATAGAAGAACCATCAATTAGTAAAAGTGATAATACTGAAAAAAGAAAAGGGAAAAAAGGACAACGTGAAAGAAAGAAAAGTAGAAACAAAAAATCCTGCTCCTGCTCCTACTCTGTCCTGCTGGTGGTGGTAGTGATGGTGAAAAAAATATTAATGTGGAAAAAGTTGGAGTTACTACATAGACAACAGGAGGTACGAGTAGTGGTAGTACTCGAGTATTGAATTAAAGAGTATCCCATTTGATTAAATTTGCTTGCATGTGATAAGTAATGAGTTTAAATCTATCCCTTATATTTTTTTGTTTGGTAACCCTAAAGAAATTGAAAGGTATAGAATTAAATTCACTGATTATCATATGCAACCAAATTAAACCAAATGGGATGGACTCTTTTATTCAGTACTCTATAACTACCACTGTTTGTACCTCTTGTTGTCACAGTAGTAACTTAAACTTGTGCCACATTAATATTTGCTCCACCATCACCACCATCGTCAGTAGGAGCAAGTGTAGGCGGAGGTTTTTTTGTTTCTTTTTCTATTTTTCACCTTGTCCTTTTCCCCCTTTTCTTTTGTCAATATTATTACTATTACTAAATTATGGTGCTTTTATAGCTTGAACAATAACTAATTTATGAAAACAAATTTTTTTTTTGCTAAATTTGTGTTCCTTAAATTTTGAGGAAGACATATGTGAAGAGTAATCATGAACAAATCATCCCCAACAAGAACTCATCAATGCATTTAAACCACTAATTTCAATACATCAATATAAGTGTCAAAAATCATCATGAACTTGTTAACATAAACATGGATGCATGCAAATGACATAGGGGTTTAAACATAAGTCTTAGAATCATGAAAGGACTTGACATGTCATTATAAGCTTGAATAAAAATGAAAGAGGTATGGATATAGTTCCTCTATGCCCACTCCTCGATAGACACTTTCAACAAGACGAACCTCTCAAAGAGCTTTAATGAATACCACATCCTTAACAATCAACTTCTCCACCCGTCCATCAAATATCTCCATCGAACCCTTCTCTTAAGCCAACATATCCTTCATAACATCTACAATCTCACAAGTTCTATAACACTAGAGTCATCACCATATTCCTTCAACCTAGAAGCATGAAAAAGAAAATCAGATAAACTATAACCATATCCTTAGGTGATTCCAATCTTTAAGCAACATTACCAACCTCCCTCTACATTCTACAAGGGCTCACAATCCTAAATTCAATTGTCAACCTTAAACCCACCTAGTCCACTTGGTACCATAAACCACCATCTCCCCCTTGGGAGACAATCTCCACTCTACCAGCTTTTCACCCAAAACTTCCAACCCTAATAAAACGACTGCCTTGCTTAGTCTAGACCTCTCTAACCAAAAAGATTTGGACCATTAAGTATACTACACCACCATGCATCGCTTTCACCAACGTAACCCACCACCCCCCAATCTAGCCAAATGATGGACCCCCCTCAAGTCACCTCTTTGCCACCATCATCATCACATGCTAGGCTACCTAAAGCACCGACCGCAACATTAGTCGTACCGGGGTAAAATAATGCACACACATACATAATCCTTAAAGAATGCTAACCACCTTCTCGTTATCCTTCATTCATACATATTATATTTAATAAACAACCTCTCATTCCCAAGACTTGTAACAATACCCCTGAATGATTCACAAGGTCTAAATAAATTAATGCTCCACCACTAGAGACCTCCACAAACATGCCAAGGTAGGGTTTTAAGACCCTATTCACAAAACCCATAAACATATCCGATACATAAGCCAACCAAACAACCCCAACAATATTCAAATGGTCACCCCTAGTCCGAAAAGATACTTAGGAATATCACCTACCCTCATCCTCACTTACAGACAAACCCGAACCAAAGATCAAGCTTAGAGAAGTGACTAACCCGTTGTAGTTGACCAAATAAATCAACTATCCTTAACCATCATATCACAACCTTATGGGTTCTACCCTCATTGGAAACACAATACGCAAGTAGACAAACCACCTCAAGGCCTCAAATCCAAAAACTAGGTTCAACCAAAGTCACAAGACAAGACCCTATGCAATGAGAACATGGGGCAACCCTTAGAGACCAATTGGACCTACCTCCTTTGCTACCACTCGACAACCTCCCACTCAAAGATGGGTTCATAGGGAGTCAGATTCTAGCTCTATGGGTTCTACTATCTATGGGGGCATAATATGCATGCAACTAATCCATCCCAAGCATGACATTAATTCTACCACATCAACTCCAATAAATCACAAGGCAAGACCTAAGGCAACATGAACACGGAACAACGCCTATGCACATTCTTTGCAACAATATACTAAACAAGGAGGTACACACCAAAGGTTCACATAACAACTTGGGTCACACAAAAAGCCCATTAGCAACCAAAGGAGAATAATGCAAGGTATAGAGGAACCCGAATCCATCAAAATCAAAACCTTCAGCAGTCTCGCGATGTACCAAGCCAAGTCTAGTGACTCCTAGAGGAGTATGTTGAGAACGTCGATGACTATCCTTATGATCTTTAGGGGCCCACAGACAATGCTTTATCTTATGACCCATTCCACCACATCTAAAGCACGCATCCGAGCCAGCTAAGCAATCTCCTGGGTGGTACCTTCCACACTTGTTGCATGTAGGAAGAGCTTATCCACTAACACCTTCACCATGATACTTGGGGTTGACCACCCTATCCTTGGTAACCATCTTGCTTGGAACATCATCGGACTCTAGATCTTGGAAGCTACCATGAAATCGAGCCCTCTTGGATCACTCACTTATCCTTTTTCTAAGCTTCTCTTATCCCTCTCAAGTTGTTCGTCATATATCATGAAGCGGGAAAAATCCATATCACTAATCACCATAGAGGACTGGAACTCCTTATTCACCAAATTGGACATGCCCATCAAGAACTTGTTCATTTTATCCCTTGGGTCGGCAACCAAGAGAGGGGCATATTTTAAAAGTTGGTTGAACTTGAGGGCATACTCCCTCATACTCATAGATCCTTGCTTCAAGTTTATAAAATCGACCAATTTAGCTTCCCTAAGCTCAAGAGGGAAGAACCAATTAAGAAAGGACACCTTGAACTCCTCCCATAGAACCACATTGTCAACCCCCTTCTCTTCCTTCCATTGTGTGGACCATATTTGTGCCAGCCCCTTAAGTTAGTGAGCCGCCAACTCCACCTTCTCTTTCGACCTCACTCCCATATTAAATAGCACCTTGAATACTTTATCAATGAATTCTTGAGTGTCCTCATCCACCTTTGACAAATAGAATAGGTGGATTCATCCTCATGAAGTCTCTCACCAGAGCTACCGGGGTAGGAGCATAACGTGCTTAATCCCCTTGATTGGCTTGATTAGTCACAAGTTGGAGAAGCATTGTGAGAGCACCCCGAAACCCTCCATTGGCCGGTCATGCTCGGGTGTGCGGGCTCATTTTCCTCTTGCGTTAGGCATAATCTAGTATATCAAAGAACAATCGTTAAGGGAGGGAATAACCTTACTTTAACTCTATGGCATAACTTAGAACATGAAGAAGAGGAACATTTCCTAAAACGTCTCATAGCCTTTTGCTCTTAGTTGTGGTGCACAACACAACCATGAACAAGACTCTAATCGACGCAGTGTGTTAGATTCTGAGGATCTAACAACCTAGTGCTCTGATACCATCTTTTTAACAACCCAAGCGTAGGTCCTAGACATGACCGACAAATGAACAAGCCAAAGGAACCCTAAACAAGCCTCATAGCATATCACTACACATCCTTGGTCGCGGAAGCAATTAGAATGATAAGGGTAAGCTTCCATATCATAAAAATCAAGAAACAAGAGAGTCAAGGCTTATAGCATAGATACATAGCATGTACAACAACACCTCTACTACATAGATAAGAGCGGGGGCCAAGACAAAAAACCAGGCACACCCTCCTAGTAATGACAATAAGTACTCCAAAATATAAGAGATGTAGTCTAAGCATAAACATTATAGAAGGTAGATATTGTCCCTGGACATGAGGACTCCCCAAAAGCTAACTTGAACAATTCGTCTAGCCATGTGAAGGATGAAGGTGATCAAATAGAGCTCCGATTCCTACATGGTAACATCATGTAGGCATAGAGTATGTGTTAGTACGTTTAAATGTACTAAGTATATGGGATGCAATGTAACAATAAATTGGCAACATAAGCAAATGCAATATCTTAGTCAATGGATGTAACAATATGACATGTATGAAAGATGTTTGAAATAAAACATGCTTACAATTAATCAACTTATATAGTTCATAATACATAAGTATGGGAAGAAACCTCAACCGACATAACATAAGACCAAGTGAGCTACAACTTGGAATCCCGATGTTAACGTTGCACCAGAAGAAAAGGGGAAGTTACTTGCCAAGGTGAACCTCCTAATGACTAAGTGGATCCTCTAAGCCTTATGTGAACCGAGTACTCGCCTCTAGTTCTTGGATCGGGTACTCGCCTCAAGCCCGGACTCGAGTATCGCCTCAAGCCCTCACATTTAGGGTACTCGCCTCTTAGAGATTCAGGGACTCACCTCTAATCCCTTCATATATGATGGCACGTAATTCTAGGACTTAGGAACTCGCCTCTAGTCCACTCGGTGCTAAGTCTAATCCCACGGAATATATAAGATAATCATACTTTAATAACTTGCAATAAACATAGAGACATGGCATGAGTAGCTCTTAACATTATTGACCTCAAATGGTGAGCCTAACTTCAATGATAAGAATGGGTCATCATCAACCCTTTCATTAACATCAACATTAAAGGCCCGAAGAGGTATAACCCTAAAAAGGGGGGCTTAATCCAGCCCTACAACATCATCAACATTTTTCATGATTTAAACACATCCTTAGAAAGATATAATTATCATAGAGTCACTTGAATCATAACTCAATCAATAGATCATCAAAACTTAAAGAATCCTTAAAAAGACTTTTTATCAAACACTTGGCGGGTGTGTAATGCTAGGGTAAAATCATATAATTCAAGATGAAATCATGCTAGAAAATTCAATGTAAAACCTTCAATAGATGCTTGGTAGCACCCTCATACAATATACATCAAAACCTTTTATCAAATCTTTCATTAGATCTTAGATTTATAGCTCAAAACATGGTAAATTAGTCACAATTTCATAAATCCCAACATAGTGTGCAGTGATACGTCCAAATTTACACTCCAAAAGGAATAGAAAAGTGGTCATTGATCAAATATAGAGCTAAACTAGAGTTGAGATCGATCCCATATGGAATGCAGAGAATATATCTAGTAGCACCATTTTCAAATGTAATATCTATTCCCGAAATAAAAGTGCATAAAGTAAATGGGGCTTTTGGTTTCTTCAAACTAAATTACTAAAATAAAGCAGTAAATGAATGCAAGGACTACTAGATTTCAGACAATATATCGAAGCTAGGATTGTGTTCCCCATGACATCTAATGTGATAGCCGTATCTAGCGGTAAACTCATTCATGATTACGTATATAAGATCTAATAGGTTATGTAACATCTAATTCACCCCTAGATCCTTCTTATATGCATATCGTTCATCACCTTTTGGTCTTAGAATGTATACATACTAACCCTTATTGTTAATCCTGGAATACTCTCCACTTTCGGTCTCAAATACTTAGACTAGGTTAAAAACCCTGAATTTTTGTCATATAACTCTTTTCCTAATCAAAACATCCTTTTATGGTATGTAACAAATAAAGGCTTACCCTGATGCGTTGAATCATCAAGGAAGAAATTATAACGAAGATTACTATGATATATATGCTAATCAATTCCGAGATTTACCCCATCTTCGCCTATCTTAGTGATTTATCATGGTTCCCACAACTCTAGTTGTGGGTTTAGCCTAGCATATTCAAGAATGAAAACCTATATTGATACAAAAAATTCTTAATAAATGACTTACTATTGAAGAATCAATGGATCCACGAGTTACAATCCTGAACTAGATAAGCAAAACCCCAAAATCTTGTGAAATCTCAAGCAAAATAATGTTTTCCAGTGTTTTCTCTCTCTAACGATCCAAGACTAACTAAAAACAAAACAAAAAGACTATTTATATACAAAGAAAACATAATGCTAATTAAAGTAGGAAAAATCATGTTGACATTACAATAGGCCACTAAACGGCCCATGAGTTGCCAGGGGCATCCCGCCACTTGAGATTTTTTCTTGTCATGTTTCTTTTCTCTCAAGTGTATTATCTAGTAGAAATAACATGTGTAGGTCATAATGTTTGTATAAACATAAGTGTTCACAAAAGTCTAGAGTAGCCCTTATGTTGATCTTTGTAATGTCCCATGTTGACAATGTTAAAGTTATATGTGTTTGCATCACACCCTGACTAACTTGTATGATTGCTGGTAGGTATTTTGTGTGTAGGGTCGGCATTCTAATAAATGAAGCATGTTGATGTGAGTTAGTACTAATTAGTGTAGAAGATGTGCCATGTGTGTGTGAGTTAATTGCATAGCTAGGTCGATGCACTTGTGAGATAGAACTTGCCTTGTTAGTCCCACTGAAATACTTGACTGACTGGATTAGGATGTGATCTTAGGCCATTGTTGTTAACTAGTTACTTAGCCAAAAAATTGACCAACCAAATGAAATTGTCCCTCTTGAACCAAAAGTTGAGCCTAAATGGACCTTTTTCTTTGTATTACCCAAATTCACTTCCCCAATCTATCTATTGATCTCTGTGTTTGCCCTGGTCTCTCTAAGGATATTGTGAACCTCCGCGCAGGTCAAAAACCTAAGTTGAGGATGGCTTATGTTGGCCTTGGTGCCTTAGAAAGATATTGTGAACCTTGACCCAAGCCAAAGACTTAATTTGAGGGTGGCTACTGCGGGGAGAATAGAAAAATAAATGTGGAAAAGAATGAAGTGATAAAAGAAGAAAAAGAAATGGATTGTGACCGTGAGCAAATCAATGGGAAAAAAGAAAAAGAATTAAAATGAGTAAATGAGCATGGAAATCACTTCTTGTACTATAGAAAGTTGGAAAATTAGGGGCAAGAGATATTGGTGACCAAAAAGCAAATGGTTGAGTCGAAGTAAGTGTCTGGGAGAGGCCGTTTAGTCACTTTAATCCCAAATATACCTCACCTGATCCCGAGCCTACGCTACAACTCACAAAATTCCTAATGTGATCCTAAAAAGGGCATTTAAGAGTTAAGGTGGTTAAAATAAGGGCAAGTCTATGATCGGTAAGTGTTTGTCCACTGAAAGTCATTTATGAGAGTGAGTGACTCCATTCCGATCTCTGTTTTACATGCTTATGTGGAGTGTGAGACTTCTTTGTGGTGAAGGCACTATCTTTTGCATTAATTGGTTGCTAACTCAACTGAGGTGTCTTTATTCCTGATCATATATGGACTAACCATGCATCCATGATGGTTGCCTTAATCTTTGTGGGTTCGTTTGGGGTTTGAGCACATTCTTAAACTTGTTAGCGGGGCATATGTGTTGAAAATAGCGAGGCGATCCATAGTCTGAGTGAACATTTGTATTTATGCGTCGTTTGGTTGAGTCATCATTGCTTGAGGACAAGTAATAATTCTAAGTTGAGGGTGTTGATGAGTCGTAGAAATACGACTCTTGTAACACTTTAAACAGAGGATTTTTGTGTGTTCTCAAGCATATTAGTTATTGTGATATTTGTTTTGTTGTTTTTCAGAAAAATTATTGAGGCATGAATAGAAGGACATGAGAGGAAAATGAACATAAAGAGGCCAAAGAGTGGGCATTCGAAAGAGGCCCAGGTGACTAGAGATTAAGTGAAGTCCATATGGACCTCCACGACTCGTGTCACTGTCCACAAGTCGTGAGGTCCTTTATGGCCTCACACCTGGCCACGCCGTCCCACATGGCAGTACAAAATGGCTAAGGGAAGCCTCAAACTACAGTTAACAGCCTATGAGACATTGAACAACTCTTCCACTGTGAGAAGTAGGACAGGCCATGTTCAGTTGTTGTTCAGTTACCGCTTGGCTCTAGGCCCTGGTGGCCTTGCGCATCTACTGCTCTTCTTCATTCTGTGGGTCATGGGGAGGACTCATTTGGTGTCCGCATTGCTTACCCTTGTCCTTTCTCCTAGGATGATCAGTGGGTGGTGCTGGTGCATCAAATGAGACCAGTGGAATGTCCCATATCTCATCCAGAACTAGCACCACAAGGACATTGAATTGGCTCATCCACGACTCTACAGTTAGGGGCCTGGTACTGTGCAGACAACTTAGCAATCTAAGTCTTCATACCATTTACTATTTGAACCAAATTTGTCATTTCTTGCTCAGTCCTACTTGCAAACATGTTATGGAAGTGTCCCTCCAAAGTGTTGACTTAGTTCTTCAAAGTGGTGATTCGGCTCAGAAGGACTTCCTTAGGTTGGACTACCACCCCCTGCGAATGAGACTGGACCACATGTGAAATCCTCTCTAAAATATGGTCAACAATAGTGCGTGTTTATCAGTGGTCCACCACCAATCTGGCCAAGAACTCGTAGGGCACATATGAATACCCTTGTTGTACAGGGGAGCTACCCCACTACCCTCGGGCCACTAAGAAGTCGCGCTTGATGGTGGGGTAGTGGTGTAGTCCTTAAATGGCGAGGGTCGTTGTGGAGGTGAGAAGGGGAAGTTTGTCGGCCCCTCTAGTGAACGTGTTATGCTTCTCATGAGGGAGTTTTGGACATCTTTAATTAGGGAAATGTTGGCTACGCCCTTGGGAGCTATTTTCTTGTCCAAAAAGTGAGTAGTAGGAACACTGGCCTGTTTGCAAAGGGCACGAACCAGGCAATGGAAGGGCATGCCAGCACTCTCAGATAAAGCTCGGTCCCACATCTCGATAGCAATAATTCGGCCCAGATTTACTCCATATCTAGACATCACACATTGTATCAGAGAAGCATGCGAAGGTTGGAGTAGTTTATTATTTCCTATAGGCCGGAACCTAGCCCGCATCACCGATCACCAAATTTTTGCAGGAAATGTCAATGACACTTTGGTGATAGGACACATAGGGTCTGTAACCCAAGGCGCCTTCGCTCCCTAAATGGCTATTCACTCTGCGATCCATCCCAACCGTGCAACCCTAGATGACGAATCAGACATCTGTGCCGCGTTAATAATCTGCATGTATCTATCCATGAACTGGCATCTAGAGAAGCTTGGTAGTCTGGCCCAAATAGGAACCAGTTGATGGTGGTTTCTGAGATATTCACTCGTGTACCAAGAACCATTAGATATGACTGCAGGGACCTAGTAAGTGCGACCTGTCTCTTCACCTTTCTTAACTGGGTATCCTCCACAGAGTTCAATAGGCTAGCGGATAGTTGGAATAGAACTCTTCAACTATCATAGGCCTATAGTACCCAGGTGTTTGCGTCATCCACCCGAACTTATATGAGTTAAAGTATATTTGATTTTTGGAACTCTGTCAAGTTGGTCAGTAATGACCCGAACTTTCAGAATGACCAGTCGCTGTTTGAACCCCACGGAACCTTTTGTAAGTCCATTAGTGTAGATATCCTTAGCTTCTGAGACTGTCCACCGGCCCCTCAGAAAGACAATAAGTTGCCCTAGAAGTTTCGGGGTCCATCGTCCGGGAGACTGCAAAATGAATAGCCTCGTCATCACTATCCCGGAGTTCGACCTTATTTTCCTACTTCTCAGTATCTTGACCCTCAGTATCTAGAGTTTTCCCCTGCTCGTCCTGGTCTAAAGTGTTCTCCTTCTATTCTGAGGCATCTGCCTCCTCCTTTACCCCTATGGAAGGAACCCTCTCTTCTCACTAGGGAGCTCTGCGATGGCCTGATGCATGGGCCCGGATGGTATGAAGAGAGTGAGAGGAGACATTCCTATATACTGAACTTCAGACCCACTGGAGGAGTCATCGCCTGAGTCACTCCTAGCCTGATTACTAGATGATACAGTTGGGGAGTCATGGAGGAGTGACATAGGCTCGTCCCTATCACTGCGTCTGACTAAACTGCGGCGTGGACCCATAATACCTGCAAGTGCCACAAAGGAATACACTTCGTTAGAAATTATTGCACACTTAAATTGATGCACTAATGGGTACTCAGAATTCCCTTGTGCCATAAATGTGAGAATATCCCTTAAGAATGGCGTCACATGGTCTATCATAGGGCCATTGCACTTAAGAACATATACGAATTAAAAATTTAAAGCAACCCATATATAATAATATAGGTGGAACAGGGTCAACGGGACCCTCCATGTAATGAGGCACAGTCCTTGAAAGGACTGGGCAAAGGGGACTTGGTCGTGAGGTTTGGCAGACGCCACGTCATGGGCCGTTACACGATCCGTGAAACATGACATGGGCCGTGTAAATGGCCGTCCGACCACCCTTTGCCCAATTTTTAGCTTATCATGCTCATACACACAAGCAAATTCAATTTCACCCCACTCAATCATAATTCAATCAACACAATAACTTTTACGAGTCAATTTCAAAAATCATGCAAAATATCACTCAAAATCATCACTTTCAAAGTTAAGACCTTGAGAACTCAACAATGATGGTTTTCACCACCCCATGCACGTCCAACATCAACAATGTATATTAGGATGCTTTAAATAAATAAAGAACTAATCTTTGGCTATGATCTACACATGCAAGTACCAAAATCAACATTAGAAAATAGAGCATTTAGCTCTTACTTGATAAATAGCAATGAAGAAGAAGACTTGCTTTGAGAACCTTGAGACCCACACTTATATTAAGCTACGAATCATGTGATTAACTCATGAATCATCACAAATAAGGTAGTACTTTTTTAGGGTTTTAAGAGAGAAGGTGTGAGAATAGGAGAGGGAGCCATGAGATAGAGAGAGAATGGGAATTTGGGAGTGAATAGATGGGACAAAGGAAAGCATTTTAAAAACCCTTGGTCAACCATATTTGACCAGTCAAAGCTCACTACACGGGCGGCCTCACGGCCCGTGACACATGTCACGGTCAATTTGGACCGTCCGTCCTACCTTACTTCACTCACGTTGCACTTACCTGGCACTTCACTATTGATGATGCCTCGACGGGCCACCAGATGGGTCATGACATTTGTCATGGAGTGTTAGGTGGTTCGTGTACCATACTTCGTGCAATTTGACTTACCTGGCACACATTCAAGAACGACACCATGTCACGGGTCGTGTAACGGTTGACGGGCCATGTAAGCAACCCACGGGACTACATTTTGTATTTTTGGCGTGCTTGCAAGTTACACCCACGCAACCGTCAGATGACTCCTTTCACGAAGTGTTATGTGTGACACGGCCCGTGTATGTGGGCCTTGTGGTCACATTTAGTAAATTTATGTCTCAATGCAAATGGGGCATTTCATCCTCATGACATGTCTTCCACTATTTGTGCACTCACGAAATCCAAAATAGCACCTATATTCACATTGACATACAAATCAAAAACAAGAAAGTGCATGGCATATTAATTAAAGTTTTTTTTATAATAATTACAATGCATGGGTTGCCTCCTATGGAATGCTTGATTTAGCGGCATGGCATGACGCATTGTCTTGACTACTCAAACTTAATTAAGGAGCAAGACCTCAATCAATGAGGCTTTTTCTATTGCACCCACATATTGCTTCACTCTCTTCCCATTTACCTTGAAGCAATCCCCATTTTTTGCTTCTAGCTTAATTGCACCATGGGGAAACACCTGGATTATCGTATATCAGACCAGCTTGACTTGAGCTTACCAGGGATAAGTCTTAACCTTGAGTTGTATAGTAAGACCTTGTCACCAACACCAAAGCTCCGTTGGGCATTATGTTTATTATGCTGTAACTTCATCCTTTGTTTGTATAATGGTACACTCTCATATGCATGGAGACGAAATTCATCCAACTCATTTAGCTAGTCAAGTCTCAAGTCAGCAGCCTCCTCCCTATTCATGTTGAGCTTCTTCAAAGCCTAAAGTGTCTTGTGCTCTAACTCACGGTTAGATCACAGGCTTTACCAAAAAAATGCACCTCTTAAGTGGGGCCTCCTATAGGGGATATTAACACAATTACTATTATATTTTCTCAATTTA